>LUCW03001870.1:42500-92500 GCA_001586965.3 Sphaeroforma sirkka | reverse complement strand
TGAGGGAAGCGAATGATACCTTATCAGCTGTCTGAATAAAATCTGAAGTCTGAGACGGATAGGATGCTGGTAGTCTAATTAGATATGTACTATGGATGCAGCGGACGAGTACAGTACGTACCGTGGAGTTTGCTTGAACAAATTCATACCACAGAGAGAAAAAGCCCTAGCAATTACTTGAGTTAACACAGGCCTAATAAGTACAAAAGAAAGAGATTGTCCGAGTACTCAGATACACACAGGCTTTAACGTACTACATAAGTAGCTTAGAAGTTACATATGATAGTTGAAGCCGCAACAAAGGCAACCACATTATAATGATGTATGCTCTACATAGTGCTGATTGACACAGAATACTTAGCGAGCTACACATACGATAACAAAGCAACCCAAGTATCCCACGGACAAGTTGGAGTTTACGAGCCTACAGGTGGTGTATACGTGTATATGTATCATCTATGTATACGAGCTAAACAATTTCGAACCATGTATTACCGGGTGTATGCAAACTATCAAGTAGCAGGCCTACATTTACATTTAGGTGAAGGGTTTCCTTATGAAGATGCACGTCACAGCGATACACAGCCGTTAAACATGACAATACAGGACGATGCTATCACGCAAGTATGTTTCAAAATGGACTACAGAATAAACGGTAGAACTACACAAGTATATATGAGAGAATAAAAGATCGGTGCTGCACGTACACAGGGGAGGCTACCACTCGAGCAATGCCAACGACAATGAATATCAATACTACACGAGTATGTTCAACAGTTGTGACTTAAGACTACAACGCACTTCATTGATTCAAATTTGGACTACAACGTACCTGTAGCGCACCGCTTGTGACGAGCCATGCCAACAACAAGGAACAATACAAATACACAGCTATGTCAACGATGGTGATTCAGGGCCACAACGCCACCTGCTGAGGGAAATCAGGAACAATACGCACCTGTACCGAACTGCCTTGTCCTTTGCATTAGTCACTTGGCTCAGATGAGTTACCACCGCCTGGGTTACCTCACGCAGGTTTTCGTCATCCTCTGCAAACGCGGAAGAAATATATTGGTCCAAATTTTCTATGTCAATCTCTCGTCTAGATATTTGCGGTGTGTTGTGTGTGAGCGGCGTGGATGTAGAGTATAGCATATACGTGTGATTCTCCTCTGGAACAACTATACTTTCCGTTCGGTTTACATAAGATGTCACTAATGAGATCTCAATAAAAACTACTACTACGACTACTACTTTATATATATATACATACATATGTATGACTATATATATATATAAATGCACGTGTGCATATATGCGCGCGTGCATATACATATATTGTATTTACGCATGTATGTGTTGGTTAGGTACACTACTCTATATATCATAGATGCAAGTACTGTGTGCATCACACACTACATACCGCCATGCTGCACCTCTTCATCATACTCGACAATGGCCAGTGATAGGAACACAATCAGTCGCTCCACCGCTGGCTCCTTCTTGAAGACCACAAGTATCCTATGTGGCATGGACAAAAGCATTCAGGTTATACGTATATTTGATGGGATATAAATATTCGAGATAGGCTATACATATATAATATAGTTTATATATATACATATATTTATAAAAAAGATAACAAGTAAAGTGCGAGTGTAGCACAAACTAGGGATAGGGTAACGAATCCCGGTACTTACGTGGAAGCAACATACTACTTGCTGGTAGATAAATAGAATAAGCCCATGTGTAGCCTTCACAACACTTGCACCACAGTACAACAGCACGGCTCACAACACTTGCACCATAGTACAACAGCACGGACAAGATTCAAGGAAACGAACAGTTGTAACATCGCATCAACACTGCATACTGGTTGATAAATAGAATAATCTCATGTACAACTCTCACAATACTAGACCACAACCATAGCCAAAACCACAAGAAAACATAAACCCGCAAGGGACATTTATATGTTCGCCATATATTACATACTGGTTGATGAATAGAATAGGCTTATGCACGCGCCTCATAACACTCATATATATAGCACTTTAACACATCGAAAGAGAGCTAAACAAACAACGAAGTAGGCAACGCTACATACTGGTTGATGAACAGAATAAGGTCATGTATGAATCGAACACCCCCTTTCCGCTCAAGCTTAAAGAATTTCTTGAGCAAGGCATCGGTGTTCGCGTGGCCCTGTTGCGCATCGTTGAGAAGCCTTGCCAATCCAGTGGCTGTGAAATGGTGTACACAAACATACATTTATACAATCGTGTGCAAATCAGCATACATACTCGTATTTACACCGGTTTATAACATATGTATGGGCTGGTTCGTACCCGCCATACATACCTGTTTATACTCGTATGTAGTTCTGGTATAAACAAGTATATATACTCGTTTATCAGCTCTTTTGTACACGCAAATTCCGTTTATACTCATATATGGCCCTGTTTATACTCTAGAAACACCTGTTTATACACGTCAATAGACCGGTTCGCATCCGTGTATGCACGCGGTTTTATACTTGTATATAGGTCGGCTTATACCCAAACACCTGTTTTATACTTGTACGGGCTGTTTTGTATACCGTAATGTGGATCGACTTCAACTCGTGCTACACTAGTATAGTCTCGTAATCGTTGGTCTATATTCGTATGTACATAGAAATTGCTGCGCGTACAATGCTTTGAACTCGCATAGACACTACCGGTGAATGGTTTGAACATTGTTGAACCGCATGGACACTACCGAACGCTCGTGTGCTCATTGGTCTGTGCTCGGGTGTACGGTTTATCATATTCATGTATACAGTGTATTGCATTCGTATGTACAGTGTGTTGTATCCGTGTGTACAGTGTGTTGTATTCGTGTGTACTTTGTGTCGTATTCGTATGTACAGTGTGTTGTATCCGTGTGTACAGTGTGTTGTATCCGTGTGTACAGTGTGTTGTATTCGTGTGTACTTAGTGTCGTAATCGTGTGTACAGTGTTGTATTCGAATGCACAGTGTGTTGTATTCATGTGTACGGTATGTCGTATTCGTGTGTACTTTGTGTCGTATTCGTGTGTACATTAGGTCGTATTCATGTCTGTATCTAATGAAAGATATATGTCTTAACATTGCTTGAAACTTGGCGTTTACATTCGTTTGTACTTTCGTGTGGCCCATATCTGTGCGTACATTGATTGATATCGGAGTGTGCATTGTGCTGTACGTGTCTGTATATCAGTTTGTAATTTGGCGTGGTCCATATATGTATGTTCATTGATTGCAGCAATCGATTACACTCAGAACAATTAAGCATAGGATCATGCTAGCTATTCAACAAGCAGATGCATGTAAAATCTTGCTGGTTATACAACAAGCAGACACGCATACTATAATTAGCTCAAATACCCGACCTCCGCCAAACTACTGCAGATATAAAGCTAGAAACCAACTAATTTGTCCACGAGGCGATGTCTACAGATATAGCAAAAAGACACACATGCTATACAGACGATCGCATAGTTAAAGCAGATATACAAAGAATACCATCAGCGGCCCTAGTAGCTGACAACCTTGATTATTAAATACACAGCTACAGTTTACACAGCTACAGTTGAAGTTGCATATACAAGAGATGTAGGTAGATGTATATACTTATAGATGTATATATATATATATATATATATAAACACACACACATATATATATATATATATATATATATATATATATATATATATATATATATATATATATATATATATATATATATATATATATCAGCTAATGGAAGTCTATTCATATACTTGCACATTCTAAACTTCATAGCCATACATACCTGTGATGTCCTCATCTGAGGAATCACAGGAATCTTCGACCACTTTCGTTGCCTTTGCCTTGCGCTCGGGTCTGGCCGATTTGGTTGGTGTCTGTACCGCAATCATGATCTGAAGCCCGCGCGATGTTGCTTTTTAAGCGAACACCAGCTATGTACAGGATATATATGTATGTATGTATGTACCAATATACAGAGCCCAGATATGGTTCGATTGCCAGTGGTTACTTATGCACCCGCGACCAGTAAATACTTCCTACTATTCGATGCCCTCTAGTAGGCTGGTATAGCTTCTAAGCTGCGTATAGATCGCCTTGATATAACATATTTATTTTAGGTAAAAAAAAATATCAAACTGAAGTGCACAGCGACCGAATATTGATGACATAATCGCCACGAAAGCGGTTAATTATTCCCGCCCTTTTCCACCATAGACTGCTCATAAGTGATGATTCTAATTTAGTACTGATCTATCGTGTTTGTTTTTAACTATTCGAGGACCCATACAATACCTCAAAGTATGCGACAGATACCCGAGAAAATGATGCAAATAATGTTTTTTTATTTCTTGTGTACTCAAACATAGGTAGCGCCAATTAATACAGAGAAACGCCCAGCACACACAACAAGCAAGAGCTCATCGAATTCTCAAGCAAATATACTTCATGATGTGCTATTTATCGCTTGCGTACTAAAAATATATATGTTGCTTGAGCATAGGCGTGAATGCAATATACATACACTATAGTTTAGGTAAGCCTATGTGCAGCTATAACATTGTGCATATGTACAAATACTTATTTTAATATACAATCACACACGACGACAGTATGCACTTTGAGGCTTGAATATGTTGGGCAGGGAGCAAACTCAGAACTTATCACTTGACTATATCATACCGAAGGGTTGACAGTATATAAGAATAGAAACAACAATAAGCATATATCCATGCAAGCTCAATATAGCAAGCGTCAGTATCTAAATAACGCATGCCCGTAGCCTTTAGTAACTACAATACGGAACATATAAACATCCGTACTTAACGTATGTATATCATCACATCAAAACTCAACCAAAGTGATAACACTATATACGCATATACTTAATTCGCGATGGGTCCCCGCCGTCGCGTAGATACCAAGAATAGTGCCAAGGCACAGCAACAAGCGCTGCAAACACTTGCACAAGCACGTGCACTCCATAGGGAAACGCAGGAGCTCGAAGCACAGTTTACACAGACATTACGCAGCTTCACATCATCGCGACAGTACTTCGATGAAGGCCTGCATCAACTCAGGCAGACAATTGTGCAGAACTACACCAAAATAGTGTTCATTGCGTACGAGTATGCGATCGAAAAGGAGATCGAGGTGCACCTTTGGCGTGCGGGCTTCTACATGATCATAGAGGCCTGTCGTGCTGGGTTACGTAAACGACAGTCACGCAGTACAAAGGCAACTAGCCAAGGAGGTGTGAACGTGAACATGGCAGACGCAGACACGAGCACACAAGACGATGTAATACGTTCACAGCCCGTAGATAAGCTGAAGATATTTTTAGATTCGTTTCTGTACGAGGCAACGGGGTTCTACTTGTGTTTGTTACGCCGCATGTTCTCCGAATTGGGTATGAAATGTCCTGAATACCTCAATTTATGCGGTATAGCTGCGCCCATGTCGTTTACTGAGGGCCCGACCTCGTTCGGATTAAGCTTAACTACATCCGGCACACGCTCAGACGCACGCAGTAATTATGACAACAATAGAGGCCAGAGTGAGAAGGAGAACTCACGCGATAGCAGAGACTCTGGTTGTTATAAGAACACTAGATATAGCGATAGAGAAGGCAATTCACGTAGTAGGGAGACAGAAGGGGGCACTTCGGTCAATACACACCATCCAGCAGTCAATGAGAGTGTGCACCGTAGTCTTATATTTCTTGGTGATCTGGCCAGATATCATGATGGCTTGAGCGATGCACGTGGCCCCATATTCTCATCAGCACACTCGTTCTACTTTCAGGTACGTTAGTCAATTTAGTACTCGCACTTTCGATATGTATAGCTCATGCACTTTTTTGGTATGTGAATGCGTACATAGACATGCAACAGATTTCGTGTGTCTGTATGCGTATATATATATATATACACACACACACATATATATATATATATATATATATATATATACATATATATATATATATATATTCACACAAGCACACACACACATACACACACATTTGTAACTGTACTTTTATCTATATTTTCAAATATATATATACATTACTATATATATATTACTATATATATATATATATATATATATATATATACTCATGCACACATAAATTAAAGCTATAGCTACATATATATATATATATATATATATATATATATACCGATTGCAAAATATAAATATATGCACAGCACACACATATATATATATATATATATATATATATATATATATATATATATATATATATTAGTATATGTATGTATTAATATAAAGATATCCATATATATATATATATATATATTAAAAATACGAGAATCCATATAGATTCGTATATATATATATATATATATTAAAAATACGAGAATCCATATAGATTCGTATATATATATATATATATATATATATATTTTTTTACGTATACATCTATATACATAAATACACACATACATACATATATTCAAGCACACTCATACGCAAATACATATATATATATATATATGTATGTGTACACACAGCACAATAGATGCAAAAATCCTATACACATACACCTGTACACTTATAAACAGTCACATTTAATATATATATATATATATACAAATACATACACACGTTATTATACATGTATATATAGTTATGGATATGTATATATATATATATATATATATATATAGTTATGGATATATGTATATATATTTAAATATTTAAATATATTCATATATATATATATATATATATATATATGCATATATATACATATATATGTAAAATGCGTAATCATATATATACATAATTACATATGTATATAATTTACAAATCTATAGAATTACATGTGTATGGCTATATTGTAACTTAAAATTACATGTATACATAATTACATATATGCACAAGTACACATATATAGTAACATATAGGTACATGATTGTTACATGTATTCATATTTGCATATCTACATATTTTCACAATTGTACAATTATATAAACTGTACATAGTTATAATAATATACATTATTATAGAATTATATATATATATATATTTAAATTTATGTATAATATATATATGTGTATATATATATATATATATATGTGTGTGTATATATATATATATGTGTGTGTGTGTGTGTATTTCTATACATCTGTATGTATATATTTGTATAAATACACACGCACACACGCACGCACACACACACAAAACACACACACACACACACACACACACACATATATATATTAATATATATATAGATGGTGATGTTGGGCATTGATTGTGTATCGTTGTCAACTCACTCGTACACCTACACACATCACGGACACATGCTCGTAGGCATTTATTTGCAGTTTCGAGCATGGGTTTTAGTCGTAATTCTGCGCTAATCCACTTTTCGTACACATGCACACATCACGGATTCATTCGCAGGCATTCTATGGAAGCCCTGAGGATGGACGGGTATTTAATCAACTAGCCATTCTATCGCAGTCCCGGCAATGGTATCCGTTAGAGAGTGTGTACTACTACTTTCGAGCGCTTTGCGCTACAGTACCCTTTGGGAATGCAGGAGCCAACTTGAGCTCCTTCCTAGTGCGCGTGAAACAGCCGGGCAACCCGCCCACCCAGCTTGATCCAGAAAACACCAATGCCTATTACGGGACAGAATGCGGCATCGGCCAGACTAATACAAATGCCACAGATACCGGTGCACCAGCCCCGAGTCTTGGCCATACTGGAGCCCGGGGGGGTGACGGGGACGATAATTTGGGGTTCCAGGGGGGTCTACTTAGTGCAGAGGGCCTGGATATGCTGGCTGGTAACATGTCCCCCGGTGCGGAGCAGAGCAAACTAACGGCGCAGATGAGGTTCTATGAGAATAATGTGCTGATGACAGCGTTTGTAACGTGGCACAGGTATGCAAATAGTAAAAAGAATGTGCATTTGCATGCACGTATGTATATTTGTTTGTATACTTGTATATGTATATGAAAAACGTTTGTGTAATCGAGACTTTTGCCTAGAGTTATAATCTGTATTCTCACACGCTAGCAATGCGCAAACAATAATGACTGCTCACGCATGCGTCGAAATGGTAGCCTTAAGTCTCAACGGTGATCGGTATGGCTTGTCCTTTGTCACACGCTCAGTATATATTCAATAGAAACAAGTGAATAGTAGCAGGAGTCTGCTAGATCTGACCAATGATTTTGAAACCATTCGTTGTCTGCACAGGATCCTCACTGTGTCGTCGAATAAATGCTCATTCACGCCTTTCAACGGCTTTAAATCAGGAAAACCATTTTTTATTCGCACACGCTTTCATCGAATATATACTCTCACAAACTTCAACTGCACTTGACTTCTAATAGGAGCCTGTGAGGTCTGACCAATTAACCTGAGGGAATACCTCTTAGCGTGCACATACTTACCTTTCCTGTATCTTTCACAATACTTATGCACACTTTAACTGCCCTGTTTTTACCAGGAGCCTGCGAGGTCTGACCAACGATCTCGAAGAAACCCAAGCGGTAGTCGAACGCGTGCTGACGCCACGAGCGTTCTGTTTGCTGGCCAATAGTGACTCGTTTAAAGACGGACGCGGGGGAAGTGCGGTACAAGATGTGGAGGACCACGTTGTGACGCGTATAATGCTGATCAGTATCTCCGCCGCACACACGAAGAACACGCCCGCGGCGGTACAGAGCTGCATATGGACGGCCAGGCAGATCATGGAGGCGGCCCTGTTGGTGGATAGTAAGTACAGCTGTGTATGGGTACAATTGGGTGTATTGATATATGCATAGACACATTCGGTTGCATGTGCATGAATGGGTATATTCATACATATATAGACACTTTTGGTGGATTTTTATATTCGGTTCCACTGGTTTTGTTGGAAAGTACATGTGTGCGTTAGCGTATGTTCTCTGAGCGGTGTCAGCGTAGATGTGTCTCATTGACCCCTGGTTGTCTCAATACACATGTGTGTCCACAACTTACCTGTGGACAATTTCCTTCTTGCGTATTGTCTGGGAAACGGGACGTACGCATGCCATGATTTATGTACATTTTTGTTGTACTCATGGGGTACGACCGGCTTTTATTTGCCTCTATCGCCTAATCGGTTGGCCTGCTTTCCCATTTCACGGGCACTTTCGTATGCTTTCGTATTGCATACACGCTCGGTTATCTGACTGCCTCTTTCCGTATCCACCGCACATCTCATAGCGTGGCTCCTATCACCCCATTCTTTTATATATATATAATGATGTATGTATATATATAGAGATGTATATAGGTATTATTATATATATTTATATATACATATATATACATATATATATATGTATATATATATATATATATATATGTATAGGTATTATTATATATATATATATATATATATATATATATATATATAGGTATTATTATTATTATTATTATTATTATATATATATATGTATATGTATATGTATATGTATATGTATATTGTGTGAGTGAATTTATATAGACGACATATAGTTTAGTGAACAAGAAAGAATTCAAATACATACACGCATGATACAGCGTTTGTTTAGATTAAATTATTTTCCTTTACCCACAGCACACTCGCCCGATGCAGAGGATCTCCTCATAGCCGTCATCATCTTTTTCGAATGGCTCCTGACGCTTCTTTCTGCGCCAGGTCGCAACGTCTTAACCATCGAGACCATGTCGCGTCTGCAACAGTCAGACTGGTCGGTTATCGCGCGGCTTACGAATTACCACGTCGGCAACGACGCCAATATGCGCGCCTTAGGAGAGGTCTTTTTCTCGGCGTGGAAAAACGCGTTGCAGACACATCACACGACGAAGAACTCGTTGGGACGACGCGATAAGAGTCGGTTGCCAGCGCTACCGGAAGATATAGCTTTGCAGGGTTTCTCGCCTCTGGGGTCGCTGTTTGAGACCGTCAGGTTGCCGGCCTCGGAAACGACGTATGTATTTCTACCACTTTCTCTTGTATATGCCAAATATGAATATTTATGAGCAGATATATGTATCTATGTAGTTGCAGGCCATTTACAATGTTTGCCTACATGCTATTGGTGTTCCAGAGTGTTTTCCATGTAGCTGCAGGCTATTTGCAATGTTTGTCTACATGCTATTGGTGTTCCAGAGTGTTTATATATATATATATATATAGAGGCATAATGCCACGTTGTTCTTGCATCCCCTCATATAGTGTATTGTCGAATCTTTGCCGGGTAGGTGCTAATCATGCCCCTGATTATACAGCCATTAACAACCGAAAACAAGCCCTCTGTATACGATTTTTAGTTTAGGTTTAGTACATAGATGCTTCGTGGCCGAGGGGAAGTTTTGATACATAAACAGTCACACAGTACATCTGTGATAAGCCCTTGCCCCTTGTATTAAATTACAAGTACAGTCATATATGCACCTGTCACTAAACTCCAGATGTGCAGCCCCGCAGTTTCATTCATAACCATCTACAATCAATCTACAGATGTACAACCACAGTGTCCGGGGGTGATCTCCGTACGCATCGTGCATCTCGCTTGTACGGGTTCGCTCTGCTGGCCTCATCGCTGCCGGTATGTTCGTCCTATGTATGCATGCGCTTACATAGTATATACTATGTCTGTGATTACGTGCAGGTTCTATTTTATTCATGCAAGATACATCGTATCTTGTTGCTGTGTTAGTTCTATTTGGATTTGGATTCTGTGTATGCCAAAAAAATAAATATACTTCACTTTTGTATCCATGTGCGTGGGTGCTAAATCTATGGGGATGTATGTATACCTGATTCCTGGTGTCTACACATTCATTCGCATGGACGTTGAGCATACTTTATTTCACAGAACGGGTTTTGTATTGCATAAGCTGTCCTCAGTCGTGTGCACTTAATCAGAGTTCTTATGACCAATGGCCTTCTATTTTGCCGTATGTTAGTCTACTGCTTAATTGGGTTCTCAGTAGTATGTGTACAAGCACAGCCTCTACCAAACCGGACATTTTTGAGCACTTTGGCCCACTCTTTCCCCCCGACCTCCGATCGGTGTATCCTTAATTGCATGTCTGTAGTATGCACATGCGCATGTGAACAGTCTTCTCAATAGCATGTGTAAGGCATTACTGTCTCCCGTGCAAAAAGGACCTCCACTCAGTTTTAAGATTCTCTCACTTGCATGTATGTGTATGTACTATTCCCACCTGCCTTTATGCTGGGCTCTCACTTGCCTGTGTACAAGTCCCAGACCCCCACGCACACGCGTATTCATTTCTTCCCGACCACTACCCGGAGCCCGGTTTTCCCCACTGAGATCAGTTCATGTGCAGCTACATTATCACTCGCCTGTATATAGGTAGAGCGGGTGGGTTCTCAACTTTGTTGCAATCCCTCACCATATTTATCGCAGAACACGGTGATCCCCATCGAGGCCGTCTCAGCCAGCACACGGCAGGCAGACGCTCTGCAGGCAGGCGGCAGGGGTGCTGACAGTAGTGAGTCAGACACAGTCAGTGACGACGGTAGCCGTGGCAACGGCAGCCGTACCGAGAGTGCGAACCTGAGCCGTCGGTCGTCGGCCAGCTGCAAGAGTTTACAGCAGGCGAAGGTCTCTTCCGGCGCGTTTCTGGGGGAGAATGGAGGTGGTAACGGCACGGGCATTGCTACTAACAACGGGAATAGTACTGGCGGTGGTGGCAATGCGAATCCCGAGATGACCCACAGCCACAGCGCAAGCAACATCAGCAACACGGCTGCCAGCACGGAGAGTGGGGCGATCAAGGTGTTCAAGGCGTCCAGGGAGATCAATGGGTACAGGAAGGTGTGGCACCAGGGTGCTGGCGGAGGGGAGTGGCGGCGCGAGGGTGACTACGAGTTCCTGCGAGCCAAGGAGAGCAAGCGCGAGACACTCATGAAGGCCATGGGCAAGCAGCGGTTGCTGGCCGTGGTGGATAACCTGGAGCAGAAGGTCGGCCATGCGGAGTCTAATAGCAGAATAGAGGGAGAACCGCAGAGTGGGCAGCCGTCGCAGGGGATGGATACCGGGACAGGCGTGGGTAGTACTGGCCGTGGGCGAAGTGGTAATAACGGGAATGGTGGGGGTCTGATGAGCGGTAGCGGGGTCAATGATGGGGTCTCGGGCCTAGAATATCAGTATACGCTGTACGTAGTGCCAGACCTGCACCTAGTGCTGTACTCGCGCAACCATCTGAACGCTGTTATAGGGCAGAAGCGGTTTATTGTGGTCATTGCGAGTGCCATAGTGGCTGCGTTAGATATGCTGAAGACCTCGGATAGGCAGGGGGATTACAGGAATAATAGAGGCGGGAGGTTTGGTAATGGGATGGACGATCAGGGTGGAGGTGGTGGGGGGTCTGGGAATGGGCCTAATTACGCCACATCGGTACAGCCGAGCCACAAGGAGATCATGGCTGCCAGTCGCTGGATCGAGAACATGCAGCAGACCAATGGTCAGCACTTTCAGGTGCAACCCCAGGCCAATGCACGCCTAAGTAGCAATGCGATGGGGAGTATGGGTGGTAATAGTGGAGGTAACAACGTGGGTGGGTATAACGCGGATACGCAGGACACTGTAGAGGAGAGGTGTTGGCGGGGTGTGGTGGCCTGCGCCAGAGATCTGCTGAAGTCCCGGGCTGACAAGGTGGAGGTATGTATCGTGCACGCATGTGTGTTTACTCGCACACTGGATGTGTTGGCTCTGAGTTCTGAATGCTTAATGTTGAGTAAGTTGTAACATCTTCGAATGGGGGTTCGCTCTGCTCTGGGGTTTCAAGCCAAGCATAGTGCGTATACATACGAGCGTCATTGACATACTCAAAGTGCTCTGATCGCCCATGGTTGAGTATGTTGTTGCATGGTTCTGAATAGTTCGTAACCTTACTTTACATGCGTGCGCCGCTCACCTCTGCTGCAAACAAACGTGTTTGTGGCTTATAAATAGGCCCACCTCGTTCAAGCATATATGATTGCAGAATATCCACACAGAGCTGGGAATTTCTCCCCGTCCTTTCCTAGATTCGCGGCAACTCTCCACTTACGTATATTCTGCGTGAAGCCACATTGCCTTTCGTTATATATCTATCATATTGACATGTTCCGTTCCCATATTCTCATACTTCTTCCTCATAACCTTATACCTCATGCCCATACTCTCATATCCCTTTTCCTAATCTCAACCCACCACCTCGTATTATCCCTGTGCTATTCCCACCTTCCAGCACACACAGGCCAGTGGGTCTGAGTCCATGTATGCCATTCTGCTGCTCAACCGAGGCCTTTCCTATGACCCTACGACCGCATTAGGCATGCACGTGAGCCGCTCCGACGCGTTTGTGACCTCGGTGGCACCCGAAATCAACCTCAATGATGTGCGCAAGCCACGTCACCGCAGGAAGTAACGTCGCGAGTGAGGAAACACATATGGTGACATTGAAATAGCGCGTACATACGCGTCTGTATGGGAAAGAGGCCTGTGCGACAACGTGTGTTTGGTGTTGTGCGCGTATATGCGTGCATCTCAGAGCGTGCCGGTTATTCTCCCGAGAGGTTGGGGTAGGTAGGGTAATGTATTCGTAAAGTCCACCGAAATGTCACCTATGGTGCTGCTCAACCGCTGGCTCTGAATAGGCACTTCTGTTGGAATACCCCATAGTGACTCTCCACGTCCTATGTATTAGACCTGATGTGTTGTCGATTGAGACCCGAGAGGCCTGTAATCTCGTTCGCGTGCGTGTGCTAGGTCGTAGTTGCGTCACTAATATCCAGGGCCAGTCGGAGCATACCAACTGCCGCGCAATTCCCTTGCCCGTTCGAGGGGACGGCTGAGATGTGTTTTGTTCCCCAGTCAATGTACGCATGTGTGCCAAGTTGTGTGGCCCTTTGCCAACCGCTTGCTGATGTTGGGGATGGTATATCGCATATGATCCTTGATCGTATTTCGGACGACCCCGCTCTTTCGCGCAACCGCTGCAGTTTTCAGACGAACTTTTTTCTGGTGCACCGCACTGAACTCTCGGCATCAGCTACCCAGCATTGTGTTTAGTCGCAAGTGACATATATTGTGCTACAGTCGAAGTGTGGCGGTATTCCGCAGTGTTGTATAGTACGAGCGCCGCTGATGGAACCTGAAAGTCGGAGTTTGGATGTGCGTGTCACGGCTTTGTTCGCCGCACACCCCTCAGCTTCTGGACAGCTATAGCTCATTCTCATGCTATACGGAATGTCACGTGCATAGCCGAGCCCGACACAGGCACGCGAACGACCCTGCCAAGGCTTTCGCGGTCACCCAGGCTGCATATATTTGCACTCGAGTACCTGAGGAGTCGTAAGGGCTCTCCTCATACGAGGCTATATGGACACCTCCATACCTAGACATAGTTGGTCAGCATTGCTGTCTCGCGCGGTAATATCCAGTCATCCAGCTATGTACGCGAACACTCCTCATTCGACGCACAATGGGATTACGTAAAGTCGGGATGGACGTGACCAAGAGGCTTGGTGTCTGGAGTTCTGGCGTTGGAACCCTATACCCTACAACCGGCATCTTGGAGAGATGATATTGTAAGCCGTGAGGGGAAAGCCTCAGCAGTGAGCGGGCTAAACCTTATCTATACTAGTGCCTATAGGTAACACATCGTTGCGGAGATCAAGTGCTATATCACGCACCTTGTGCCGAGCAACTCACCCGGCGGTCCATGGGCGCCACGCGGACAAGAGCCAGCAGCGAACACTATTTGGATCGACATCTGCGCTACCTTCTACCAACGCTATGTTTTGTAGTCTCCTGATGGTATAGTCCAATGGATTTGGCAGCCGATGTGATGTTGCTACAGCTTTGGCGCAATACGACAGGCTCGTGACAACTGCGCGACGAGCGTTGGGGGGGGGTGAGTAGTGAGCTGTGCTATGACCGATCCGTCAAGTGACGGGGCCATGTGATGCGGAGAGGATTCAGCAATGAGTGTATTTTTGGAAACTCGGAAACGGAAGCCAAAGCCACGTGTCTGCGCCGATCTGGGACTATTGAGATGGAGGCCACTTACTACCGAGATGTGTGTTAATTGATTGGGGGTCTGCAAAATGGGACACTAGTACGTACTAGTGTCTTGGGCAGTGTCCCACATGCCATGGGCGATATAATCATCGAGGGAAGTCTTCGGTTGGTGCTGTGTTTTAGGAACAACCTAGTCACAATTATGTGTAACATGTTATGTGCCGTGTATGAAAAGATAGCGTGACCGTCAGTTTATGCCTGTAATAAGCCCGACAGGAGTATTCTATCTACCGAGGGCAGATGGGATGTGTACACCCGGAAAGTAATATGTAGTGATAATAATCCGGCATCGAAGTTCAATCGTCATATATACAACGTACACCGACTAAGCCAAGGTTATTTTAACCCAGATATTAGTATGAGAAGGTACTGATTATGCATTTAATGTTAATCTATCAGCCGCACTTCCGACTGCGTGGACGGTTGCATGTGGATCATATGCCTTGATGAATAAAAGCAACGAATCCACGTTTTATTACATATCTACACGGACACCGTGTATGCATAATATACAGGTGCACACATAACTTTCGTGTATATGAGAGAAACACAAACTCAAAGATACAACAAAAGTGAAGCACTCTAATTCATAGCCCGAAGTGTGAGATGATCCGTTTGTATTCAAGCGCGGGTTTACACAGTTTCTACCAAGTACATAAACTGTGTTGTGTGTTGCATACTACCGTAGTGATGCGTGTCAGACTGCTTCTACACGCCCCGCATTGTTGGTGATAAACAAACAGGAAGAAGAAAAAATACGCTAGAGTACCACGCGCGAATGTCATGAAATAGATCACCCGTACCGAGCCGTATGTAAATATTTATTTATATGTTTTTTAAAGTTATTTTTTAGATCTAGCTAGTTAGCCTACATTCTTCTCGTGGTTTCAAAACTCAAAGCAAGGTTCTACATAGCCTTCAGAATAAAACAGGTTCTGGGTTTAAGGCTTTGGGTTTAGGGTTTTGGGTTTAGAGGTTAAGTCTAAAGTTCACGAGGAGACCTCGATTGTGGCTACATAGTAAATACATACAAATAGAAAAGGGATCCGTGTACGAAGATCAAAGTGTTGATGGTGATTGTGTTGAGCTTTGATGTTGGTTGCACAGCAATTGTACTACACGCGAATCATCTCGTACACTAATCTATTTCTAACTAAAAGCTCGGCACTTGTTGCAGCCACTCATACTATGTCGTCTACTACAATGGCCACTACCACGGCTTCTAATGAAGTAAAAGTAGGCATTAACCCACAGCAACAAGTTTATCAGAGTAATCACAAAGATCATGTGATAAGTCACGATGGAAAGAGCACACACTGTGGGGAGCTCGATGTGCCTCGGCTGTTGGCTGATGTGCCTGTTGCAATTGCAACTGCGTTTTTGCAGAATCCCAATCTACTCGGATTGAATGTTGGAGCTCAAGCGGCAGTGACACAGGTACAATTTGTATGACGATTTAAAGTATTTGAGTACACATATATGGTTCCACACGTACACACACGCGCACACACACACACACACAAACACGTATATATACATACATACATACATACATACATATGCATGATGTATACATATATATATATATATATATATATATATATATATATATATATATATACATACATACATACATCCATACATACATATATATATATATATATATAAATTTATCAGTATTTTCTTGTTCGCTTATTTGTTTCTCAATGGTATTCTATTTCACATGGTGATTTATGTGGGCACAATATCCCTCAGTATATTATGTACCTATCGACCTTTATATGTGGCTGTTTGTGTGTGCTTTCCCCTTCTCTTGTGAGAACGAAGAATACTCACAGTATATGCATGATGCCATATAGCAATGCGAATAGTCCAAGCGCGCACGGACTTGGTGTATTTAAAGTATTTAGTCACAAAGTTCAGCTATAAGGGTTCTGACTATAAAGCTCAACTATAAGGGTTCTAACTATAAAGCCCAATTATAAGGATTCTAATTATAAAGCTCAACTATATGGGTACTAACCATAATGCTCAACTGTAAGGGTTCTAATTATGAAGCTCGACTATAAAACTATAAAGCTCAACTATAAGGGTTCTAACTATACATATCAGCTATAAGGGTTCTAACTATAAAGATCAACTATAAGGGTTTAAACTATAAAGCTCAATTATAAAGTTTCTAACTATAAAGCTCAACTATTTGGATTCTAACTATAAAGTTCAACTACAAGGGTTCTAACTATAATGCTCAATTAAAGGGTTCGAACTATAAAGCTGGGTTCCAACTATAGAGCTCAACTATAAGGTCTCTGCGGCGTATTCAATCAGGGCTCGGTATTTGAATTGAATACAATTGACATCCGATCGGAATACTGATGACTCTATACTGTTCGTGGTAAACTCCAGATGCATGTGGTGTTTGAAAATCGGATACACTGATACCATTTTTAATAAACCTTTAGACTTTTAGTATTGGGTTTAGGTCCTCTGGCGCCCGCTGATATGAAGGGGTTCATTGCCTGCTTGCCTCATGGCGAGTAGATTACGCTATCCCCACCTTTGTGTGGAAGAATCTTTTATATTGTGAGTAGACACAACCCCTCGACATCATCTCGTAGAGCTTGGGCGAAGCTGTTCTAAAACGCCATAGCGCATTAACAACCACATGCATGAACACGCAAACAAACACGCCTGTATTACTGTTATAAAACACGCCTGTATTACTGTTCAGTGAAACTCAAAAGGGAGAAGTGGTACCAAGTATTTGCCGCCGCACACACTGCCATCTGTTCATCGATCTCCTACCATGCAGGCACTACTGCAAGTCTACACCCCAATGCCCATCCCCACGAGACTTGCGAGCGCTGAGGACGCGAGACGTCGGCTCCTGTCGCAGCACTACGAGGGTGCGGTGTACGACGTTAACGACAACTACCGATGTATCGCTCTGGGACGGATGGCGCATCCCGTATTGCTAGGTAATCAACACGCACTGGTTATATTGTTTAGATTCTATACAATAGTAGAATAGTACAGACAGTATAGTAGTATAGTATATATAATTATAGAATGGTGTATACAAAAGTTTAGTAGATTAGTATGTGCAATAATAGAATGGTATATACTATAGTATATAGGATAATATATATAACTATAGCATGGTATAAGCAATAGCTTATAGGGTATATATAATTATAGAATGGAATATATGATAGTTTAGTAGATTTTTCGTACAATAATAGAATGGTATATATTATAGTATATAGGATAGTATATATAATTATAGCATGGCATAAGCAATAATTTATAAGGTATATATAATTATAGAATGGTATATACAATAGTTTAGTAGATTAGTATGTACAATAATAGAATGGTATATACTATAATTTATAGGATAGTATATATAGTTATAGCATGGTATAAGCAATAGCTTATAGGGTATATATAATTATAGAATGGTATATATAATAGTTTAGTAGATTAGTATGTACAATAATAGAATGGCATATATCATAGTATATAGGATAGTATATATAATTATAGCATGGTATAAGCAACAGCTTATAGGGTATATATGATTATAGAATGGGTTATACAATAGTTTAGTAGATTAGTATGTACAATGAAAGAATAGTATATATTATAGTATATAGGATAGTATATATAATTGTAGCATGGTATAAGCAATAGCATATAGGGTGTATTTAATTATAGAATGGTATATAGAATGGTTTAGTAGATCAGTCTATACAATACTAGAATAGTATCTTTTATAATTTTGTAGATTAGAATCGAATATTTTTAACATTACAACAGGTTAGCCACACCTCTGGGCCTGCAGTAGTCTTATATATGCCGTGCGAACGTCTGGGCTGACGATCGACTCAGATCGCTTGCCTTGTGCAAGTGAGTTGCGCAAGCGGTTACAGTGCACCGAAATCGGCATATACTACAATTGCCCGATGTATATAGATGGCTAGTGGCCCAGCTCCCAGTTTAAATCGCTAATGATACGGCCAATCTCATTGTGGGAAAGTGCGTGCTGTTTGTATAGGTCGTAGATCACACCTGTCTACCGCTGACACCCCCTGCTACGACTGACCATTGCTGTATGTACCAATGGCTTCGCTGAACACTTTGTCGCCTCAGCTGCACATGCACTTTAGGTGAGAATAATACATGTTTTTACCCCACATTTCGTGCTTTCGAGCGCTGTTTCGGCAGCTTTGAACCACGTGGTGTCTTACACACGGCCAATCACAACAAACTACACTGTTCTATTCTGGAAGCAGATGTTTCAATTGCTACACTATAGCTGTTTACGGTCGTTTACATACTAGTTATCCTAACTCAACCACAGGCAAGCCTCTTCCGACCCCCCAACCACTCGAGCTCTGCACGCAACCACACTCAGTCACCACGCACACCCCCAATGAGCATACACGTGGACTGTGAGGGCAGTACCGAACTTCTCTTCCATTGGTCTGGTCGATGGTGGGTCAGTACCAGAGAATCAGGTGTGCAGTTGGCGAAGTTGCGGCGGCAAGGGGCGGGAGCTGGTTCACAGCACAGCAATCTCGCACATATCGATGACGACCGGCTCGACAAGGTGCGCAATATATTTACATATATATATATATATATATATATATATATATATATATATATGTACATACATGCATACACACACATCACACATATATATATATATATATATATATGTATATATATATACATATATATATATATATATATATATATATATATATATATATATATATATGTATATATGTATATATATACATATTGATGCCATGTATATGTGCGTGTGTGTGTCTGTGATGTGTCCGTGTGTCTTGTGTCTGTGTGTGTATATGATATATGTATAATATGTATATATATGTATATAATGTATATATATATGCATATATATATATATATATATATATATACATATGATATATATATATATACTATATATATATATATATATATGTATATATATATGTATATATGTGCGTCTGTGTGATGCGCGTCCGGTGTGTCCCGTGTGTCCGGTGTGTGTCTGTGTATTGATTGTATATGTAATATATATATATATATATATATATATATATATATATATATATATATATATGTATATGAAAACGTATATATATCTATAATATATATATATGCACACATATATATATATATATATATATATATATATATATATATATATATATATATATATATATATATATATATATATATATATATATATATATATATATATATATATATATATATATATATATATATATATATATATATATATATATATTATTCGCCAGCCCCATGGAGAGCATCCGGCAGCTACCTCTTTGTTTACTTTTGTTCCATGGACATACCTACTTCAAGTTTACAAGCGCATTGATATCCGAGCCACAAGCATTCTAAATATTGGTCTTCTGGCATGCTTAAGTCCTGATTTATAGTCATCGCATATTCTGGTTCAAAACATTCCTGAATTTAATCCTTAGGCATACTTAATCCTGAAGTTATAGTCTCACTGTATTCTAGTATCTAGGCACACTGAACCTTATCCTAATCCCGATTTAGAAGCATAACTATTCCCAATTCACAGACATACTTAACTCTGACTTTTAGTCGTTGCAAATTCTGAAATCTAGCCATACTAAATCCTGATTCAATAGGCCTACTGCTATGTTCTCTGCCAATCCCACGGGAACTCGGGCACGCCTGCCGGTGAGCACGTGTTATTTCACGTGGCGACGCGCGACATGCGAACGCACCGATTGATTGCACTGGACGACCACTGTGTAGGCGCACAGCAGCCGCAGGAGCTGACGGATAGCTTGTTTCTCGATCACCTGCGTGCAGGGGGAGGCGCATGTGTCACAGGTACGTGTGTCCTGAGTTTGACACGCAGCTGAGCGAGTTTTTTTTCGTTTTACGCTAGTCTAGAACGAGGATTGATATATATTTTGTATTGGGTGAATTACAGGTGAAAGTATGTTCCGTGGGAGTATGGCTCAGGGTAGTAGATGGGCTTGATATGGATCAAGTGGATGCGAGAGTGTAATGTGCGTGCTGAACTCTCTTATACAAAGCTATCGTATCGGCGCAAGTGATGTGCATTTCGCAACCTCAGAGTACTTTGCATATCAGCGTCTCCCCGGCCAAGATATCCGCATGTGCCGTTGCTGTTACACGTTTTGTTCTCTGTATATTGTTCTCTGGCCGCCAACTATTTGAACCACCCGCGAGCTCAGATATGGAAGTCTTGAACACTGCGTTAGTACAACATTCAATATAGTCCACATCAACATCAAACCTCTCCCGCACACAGACGACTGTGGCGATGCCATACGTTTATGTTTATCAATGTCCTTATGTCACCACACAATGGGTGGGATTTACATTTACACATATGGTCGCTGGATAATCTTTAATTAATATACTTACCATCGCTTACGGATCGACTCTAGGCGTATGTAAGTACGAGCAATGCGTAGCACATAAATCTATACCAAACACCTGTACTATATACACCCATTTTCGAATATACCTGATACTACTACCTGTTACTTTATTCATAGGCGACTACGGTGTTGCCATACGTTTGCCGTCCCTGATGGAACGGCTGGAGACGTACGTGAGCACGCGCATAGGTCAACACCGTGACCTTGCCCCGCTGATAGCACTGTCGTGGCTAATTAAGGGTCTGTTGAACACCCACCTAACCAGTGACACTGACAAACTGCGGTGTAGCGTGATGCTGAAACAGCTGACAGATAAAACGTTAACTAATACGGAGCCGACCTCTGGTAGTCTCGCAGCCGTTGCAATGCCGTTCGGGCATGGCTCAGAATCCATCCCCGCACATAACACCACGCAGCCATCCGAAACAGTGCCGATGCAAGTGAGAAACACCCATTCTCGTGAACCATGTACACAAGAGGCACTCGGGCGATCGTATGAAGCTCTTGATGAGGCGCTGCGTTTAACCAACCAGGTGCTGAGCCATCCCGACACTAGGGATGTCTCTGCCAATGATATGGGACGCCATCGTCTTCTGAAAAAGCACTCTACTCTCGTGAAGAGGTATGGTGTATGTAGTGAGCATCTTCTTTACCACTTGTCATTTATGTAGGTGTTCTTTAGTACTGGGTATGGATTTAATTTACTCTCGTGAGGAGGTATGGTGTATGAAGTGAGCCTCTTCTTTACCACTTGTCATTTATGTAGGTGTTCTTTAGTACTGGGTATGGATTTAATTTACTCTCGTGAGGAGGTATGGTGTATGAAGTGAGCCTCTTCTTTATCACCTGTCATTTATGTAGGTGTTGTTTAGTACTGGGAATGGATTTATTATACTCTCGTGAGGAGGTACGGTGTATGAAGTGAGCCACTTCTTTATCACCTGTCATGTATGTAGGTGTTGTTTAGTACTGAGAATGGGTTTATTATACTCTCGTGAGGAGGTATGGTGTATGAAGTGATCCTCTTCTTTATCACCTGTCATTTGTGTAGGTGTTGTTTAGTACTGGGAATGGATTTATTTTTCTCTCGTGAGGAGGTATGGTGTAGGAAGTGAGCCTCTTCTTTATCATCTGTCACTTACGTAGGTGTTGTTTGGTACTGGGAATGAATTTATTTTCATCGGTGTATGTGGTCAGCGAATAGCGTTTTGGGGATGGGCGGGGACTCGGTTCGATTCTACACGAAAATTCACATATCATATACATTGATTCCTAAATTTGAAGAAGAAGAGAATCTCGAGAGGCGCTGTCACTTTCTAATTCGTATTCCAATGCCCCACAGACTCGCCTGCAAATTGGCGTCCCGGAGAGCTCCAAAGAAGTCTCCAACACATGTGTTCGATCCGATTAATGGCGATTGCAACTTTACACCCGGCTTTCTATGCGGAGTGCTAGTGGGTGCTAATGTGCCGGGAACGGACCCATCTCGGCAGTCGCAAGCGGATAAAGCCCCTGCCGTGTTTTCTGGAGATGCAGATAGCATAGCAGATGAATTAGAAACGAAGCTCAAGCTGACAGATGAACGTGAGACCTTGACGGGAGATATCTCCAGAGGTACTTTGAGTTTCTCAGATGCTTCGTACGACAAAGTCACGATTGAAAGCGTGGCCAAGTTGCTTGCCATCAACCGGTTCGATGCGACACAGAGCTACGACGCTGAGACTATAATAGTCGCGCAGGTACGGAATGTGCTGGCGATCAAAGAACCGCCACCGACGAAAAAGCTGAAGTGCACTGAGAACACATACGACGAGGTGTGTCTTAATCGGGGGTTGTCACATGTGTTTATCTTGTTTATCTTGGATATGTGTATACCTTGATCCGTCATACTAACTCTCCACATGTGAGGGGTTTGCCGTTGAACTAGCATTCTACTGATACCGTGCGTTGTATCTGATAGAAAAGTTATTTACTTTTTGACGTAGATGACCCAGCCAGTATCCTACGACCTCATGTATGTGCGCAAGGGCGTATATATATATATATATATATATGTGTGTGTGTGTGTGTGTGTGTGTGTGTGTGTGTGTGTGTGTGTGTGTATGTACGTTGCTATAAAATAATATGACATGTGTGAGTCTCTAGGTGTGACAGTACCGCAACCTTTTCAATGACTTTAATCTTAGAATTCTACGGTGGATTGTAGAACCGAACAGCTCTGAAACTCCACACAATCTTATCTGTTGGTTTAGTATGGCCTTTGTGAGTTCAAATTATGCGAATCTACATCAGTACCCGTAGTGCAGCCATTAGCACAGGTCTGCAAACATAGCCCTTTGTGCACATTTCGAAAGACTGACTCATACCAACTACAATATTAATCCAAAGATTGGCTCGTAATACAATACTAAACCAAAAATTGGCTCGCAGTACAATACTATTCCAAGTGCTGGCTCATGCGACAGCACTAATCCAAAGATTGACTCGTTAACACTCGTATGTAGAACATAAGTGTACTGCGGCTATCACCGGCAATGTTTCCTTTAGTGGACACGTGCTACAGTGCCGCGGGGGTACTGTTGGTGCGTAGTAGCCCACAACCAAACAGGCGCAAACCCGGGCTGGATCAGCTCGAGGTGTTGACTTTGGTAGAGTTTAGGAAGAAAAAATCTAATATCAAGCAACATCTACCTGGTATGTGGTCATCTGGATTGATTTCCTTCCTTTTCAACTCAGTTGACTATGTGATGCATTACGCAACCCAGACTGCTGCATTGGTCGCAGGGTTGTTATATATGTTCTAGACTCAGTGAGTACGTATGCTATACCACATGCTTATAGGTGGGAAACGAGAAGCGTACGAGCATATGGCCGTCCACACAGCCGCTCGCGAGATGTTTGAAGAGACCGGGGGACACAGTATTTACGTCAAGAGAGTCGATGATGAAATGCCTCACGCTCAATTAGTGCGATTTATACACAACACGCTGGTGCAGGTATAGTCTATGAGCTCATCTCAACGTTTCGGGTTTGTTGTGTATCTTCGACAAGGTTTTCGCCCCGAACACCTACACGTGCAATATAGCAGTACTGTATATGTTGAGCAGTATTCATACACTTCGTTTAATAGTACAATTGTAATGCATGTCACCTACAACCTACACGTGCAATATAGCAGTGCTGTAAATGTTGAGCACTACTCATACGCTTTGCTTAATAGTACAATTGTAGTGCATGTCGTTTACAACCTACACGTGCAATATAGCAGTGCTGTACATGTTGAGCACTACTCGTACATTTCGTTTGATAGTACAATTGTAGTGCATGCCACTTACAACCTACACGTGCAATATAGCAGTGCTGTATATGTTGAGCACTACTCATACACTTCGTTTAATTGTACAGTTGTAGTACATGTCACTTACAACCTACGCGTGCAATACAGCAGTGCTGTATATGTTGAGCATTACTCATACACTTCGTTTAATAGTACAGTTGTAATACATGTTACTTACAACCTTGTGCATCGCTTGTACTCGGGAAGGGCCGAGTTTTATTAGCGCATTCGGGTTCTAATTGCCATGCTTTAACCAGCGCGTATATCTCACACCCATAAAAATGCAAATAGGTTTACGGACAACTCTCAACGTCGCGACTGAGTTGGGTGTTGGATTGGAGGACATTAGGGTTTTGTTTGATATATTCTGGTGCTTGGTCGTCAACCAAGGCCAATGGCGCTCAAGCGTGTCACTTATACTTAATCGTCAGGGCTATGCGAAGCTCTGATGAGTACAAGGGCGTGATGATTGTTTAAAAGCTCGTAGTCTAACAGTCATCTCGTGCGTATGATCCAATCACACAACAGAGCATATGGATCAACTCGGCTCGCTATGTTGTCTACGTGTGTAATCTGGACAGCGCTGTAAACGAGGATCTGAACCTTTTCAACAACATTGAAACCGCTTTCGGAAACATACCTGAAGAATCAAGGTATGTAGTGAAGGGGCTGCGTGATCAAAGTTACACCAGTCGATTATCACTTGGCCTATGTACGTGCTTATGAGTATAATTCCCAGTGAGTGCATGTCTTCATTGAACTTATCACCCCAGCCGGGCGAGAGACTACCTCCTACCGGCTGATTGTCTTTGATCTTCATGTATTTTTACTTTATCTTCTTCTATATTGTGGCATAAATAATTCGCCTCACAAACATATGCGTTAATGTCATACGCCCTACATACTTCCTAACACACGTGTCTCCTGTCTTTGTCTGCTGATGTCACCGCCTCAATCTTTGTGCCAATCTCTCTCACAAAGTTGAAGCAGGCCATCCAATTAACATTTACATGCCCCTCTAATCCGACTAGGCATCCGGAATCGAAGACTCAGAGCGTATCGTGGCTACCATACAGGTCAGTCAGCCACAGCAAGGCGAGCACAGGCTTTTTCCAGTTGGTCCTGGGCTATCACGACGTCCGATACGTTCTCGAGACCATCGCTAAACCCTAAAACCCAAAACCTTAAACCCTGGAGTCGAAATATTGCTGGCATTATCACGTCTTATTTCTTTCAAATCAAGAATTGATTATGTAGGGACAACCCTACGGCATCACCGCGACCGAAAGATGTCGTATCTCCTTCCCCCCCCCCACCCCCCACCTCTCCACCATGTACTGTACTGTATATACCGCATGACCTGAGTCGCAACAGTTACAACCCGTCCCCATTCTATAGGCCACATCAAAGGCCGCAGTGTTGTTCTCATTGTGCGATAGAACACTGTAGTCCGAAGCGATCCTAACTGCCTTGACCGCTCATGATATATGGCTCGGAGGAAACCAGCGTTAGACCCTGGCATTAAACCGACTCCTCTAAGCAAATCAAGGAACCTCGGTTGTATGAATAAGGTCTGTGGTAGGACGAAACTATTCACACCGGCCTGGAGAAGCAGAGGGCCGTGTACCGCAGTCAGAATGACTTTACTTCTATCGATATGAGGTACATTAATAAGAAGTTTTCTTCTTAGTCGGTGGAACAGTGGAGAGGTGGGGATTATACTGCTCTATTGCCGCGGACGGGCGGATATACGAGGCCTGAAAATCAGGTGACGTATTATTTTATTCGTTTTGCAGTTTATTGGAATTAACAGATGAACATATATACGACGATTTAAATCAAGTATGGCAGTATTATGCTTTGAACGCGACAGCGGTTATTTGATCGATCAGACGAACACATATTGAGGCCTGATACGCAAGTGTGGGAGTGTTACCCCGTCCATGCAGCGTCTTTTCCAAATGAGCTGTGAAAGTATGTGTGAGGTCTGCCTTGCTAGTATCAGAGTGGTACCATAACTGGGCAGCGACATATTTGAACGAGACAGCGGCCGTGGTATGGAGTCTTTTTCACTCGCAATTTCGGGTCTGCTGTGCGACTTCTATTGTTTCCGATTTAGAGCCCAATTTAGGGCATAGCCGCGAAACTGGCTCTCTGTAGTCGAGTCTGAATCATAGTGCAGAGGAAGTCGCCAATGAACTCGAGTTGAACGACAAGGCCACGCATCACATCAATACTATTTCCTCCAGGTCGGAGAATATGAAAAATGGGTCACGGCTAAATGTGTGTCCACGTGTCAGGTAGTGAAACGCGTACGTTGTCTCAGACTGCTACTCACTGACAGAGTAGTCCCTCTGATGGAATGCTCCAGCGAAAGGCTCGAGCAAGTGCGCACAAAGAGCAGGCAATTCACATGTGGATTAGGCGCCAAAATAAACTCGGATAGATTGTGGTGCCCGTCAAGGGTGCTCAATCAATATGGCAATACTATTACCTAGCGATACATTTCTGACTTTTCTTTATCAGTGGTGAACAAAGAGGGTTCCGCTGTATTGCGAAGCCGCTAGCATGCTTAAACTATAAGTGCTTTCGCAAAACTTCAAGGAATATGCGGGCTACTTATGCTTTAGCGTTAAGGATAACAGGCTCAGACATTAGTAAGGCGGTCGAAGCAGGCGGTCGTAATAGAGGCATTTTCGAAGCAGTTATAATGGAGGCAGTCTTGAGCATTGTCAAATGAGTAATAAAACACTTGGGCCTTGGGGCTTTGGGGCCCGGCCACCGAGTGGGGGCCACTCCGGTGGGGACTGGGGTGGAGCGGGGGGGGGCTGTTTTCTTTTTCGAACAAAAAAAAATCACATTCACACTTCACACTCAGTCACTCACAGGCGGCCAGCCCAGGAGACAGGAGTCCAAGACTTTTTTTGTTTTTTTGTTTACAGCTGCGTTTGTTTTTAATTTTGTTTTAAAAAATGAGAGCATGTATGGTGCGTGTGGAGATTAGAGTTAGCGTAGTAGTAGAGAGACAAGTGACAACGCAGAAAGGTATTTATTTTAAATTTAGTGACCTCCTTTCTACCGCGGGGCGAGACAGACAGACAGTCCCTCAGTCATAAAGAGGGAGAGAAGAGCTTAATACAGTAAATATTCAGTTTTTTCATCAGAATTTTTTTTATTTAAATACACACAGAGAGGGAGTCAGAGAGAGAGTCAGCGAGAGAGAGAAAGAGCGATTTTTTTATAAATCAAATTAACATGCACACACAGTCACACACAAACTGACACACAGTCACACACAAACTGACACACAGTCACACGCATACTGACACACACAGTCACACACATACTGGCACACCCAGTCACACACATACTGGCACACACAGTCACACACATACTGGCACACACAGCCACACACATACACACACACACACACCACACACAAGCGCAGAGAGTCTGTAGAGACTGTTATTTATAGTGTGAGGGAGAAAGAGGAGAGGGCCATGAATATTCCAAAATACATACATATCATATTTGTTTTAGTCTTCCGGATGACTGCGAGGCTGAGTGTGAGCCTGTGAACTTATGCAGTGTGCACTGTGAACACTGAACTGACTGATCTCAGAACTGTGAGCTGTGGGCCTGTGGCCCTTCTTGTTGGCGACTGTCCCTTGCCCTGAGGCCCTCACTCTCTCTCTCTCTCTACATACTTTCTCTCTCTCTCTCTACATGCTTTCTCTCTCTCTCTCTACATGCTTTCTCTCTCTCTCTATACTTTCTTTCTCTCTCTCTATATATATTCTCTCTCTCTCTCTACATACTTTCTCTCTCTCGATACTTTACTTTCTCTCTCTCTCTATATTCTCTTCTCTCTCTCTACATTCTCTCTCTCTCTCTCTAGAGAGATTAGTAGTTACTGCCCTCAGTCTCAGTCTCAGACTCTCAGCGCCTGTGTAGGCTGTGGGGTGTGAATTGTGATCACTGGACATTGGACAATGAACAATTGAACACAAATTTACAATTTCACACTATTCGATGTTATAGGTCAGGAATGTGGCGCCAAAATTTGGAGTGCTTTACGGAAAAAAAAATCACATGTGGTCACATGTAGAAAGGACAAATCTAAAAATATCCGATTAGTTATAAAAATAGGACTGTACACGGACAAATTAAAATATATATAAATATAATCAAATTGAGTATCATTGTAATCGACTCTCTCTTCTTCTTGACACTGATCGTTTGTATTTATATAGAGGGGGTGAAAGCATCGTACAGAGTCAGATCGAAGTACGCATCACTTCTCACGAATATAGCGGACGTAAAATCTGAATAGGTAAAATAAGAAAGTAGCGAGTGCTTTAACCACACTCTACCGCGTTCACCATGGCGCAAGAGCAACCTGCCGATTCCTGGGAGGACAATCTGGTCGATGAGACTCAGAATTTGAATATGCAGGTAAAGGTGTATGTCCCCATAGTGTTTCACAGCTGATCATGTGTATCTAGATATCAACACACATATATATATATATATATATGTGTGTGTGTGTGTGTGTGTGTGTGTGTGTGTGTGTGTGTGTGTGTGTGTGTATGTGTTTGCGTGTATATGTATATGTATGTATTTATGTATGTATGTATGTATGCATGTATGTATGTATGTATGTAGCTTATGTATGTATATATGTGTATTGTATGTATGTATGTATTCATGCATGTATGTATGCATGCGTACGTGCGTGCCTGCGTGTATTTTTTGTGTGTATGTATATATATATATATATATATATATATATAATATTATGATGTGTGTGTGATGTGTTTGTGTATGTATGTATGTCTGTTTGTTTGCTCATGTTTTCATGTATACGTGTATGTATATATGTAAATATGTCTGTATGTATGTGTATACATCTATATTAATATATATATATGTACGTGTATGTGTATACATATATACACGTACGCAAACAAAACACACTGCTACTTTTTGACGGATAATTTTACTTCTACTTATGCTAACGCATATACTCGTACTGATATTTATACATACATATATAGACATACGAGAAAACCAAAAACGATTATATACATAGATCTTGACACGCATATATATATATATATATATATATATATATATATACTTACTTTCATTTATAGTTATAGTTTATTTATATGTATTTATATGTATAGGATTGTACGTGTATATATATTTATATATATATATATATATATATATATATATATATATATATCTGCACATTATCAATCTAATTTTGCAAGCTTACACACACATACTTCTAAGTATATATATATATATATTCATACGCATCATTAATGTAATTTTGCAAGCTTACATACATACTTGTGTAATATATATATATGTATTTATATATATATATGTGTGTGTGCTGAATTTTTGGTGCTATATGTATAGTTACAGATAGCCATAGTGAAAGTATCTGTATCTAATCGCATTTGCTTTGTGTATGTAAATATATATATATATATATATATGTATATGTATATATAGAAATATATATCTTTTTATCTTTATATGTGTATGTATGTTTGTATATATATATATATATATATATTTATGTATGTATGTATGTATGCATGGTTTGTATGTATGTATATCTCTGTGTATATATATCTGTATATATATATCTATATATATATATATATGTGTATATAAGGATATATTTATATATGGATATAAGGGATATATTTTATATATGCATATACATGTGTGTGTGTGTGTTTGTGTAAATTGATATATATATATTATATCTGTATATATATATATTTATATATATACAATGTTATAAATATATATATATATATATATATATATATTATCTGTACTCGGACATATATATATATATGTATGGATATAAGGATATATTTATATATATATAATGTTATAAATATATATATATATATATATATATATATATATATATATATCTCTGTACTCGGACATATTCGGTCGATTACTGTGGAAGTTGAACTAGCCTTCAGAAAATCTCTCGTTTGTATAAAAAAATGATCGGTGCGGTGCAATACAATATTACTGCATTTCATCCCTGAACCGCCCCTGTTTGCGTGCGTGTATATATTAATATTATTGGTTAGATTTTACTATTCAATTATCGCTGCGTTGTATTGTCCCCTGTTGTATTGGTCTCTTTCATCGCTAATGAACTATCGAGCCTTGCGTTTCAATTAATTTCTCTTGGCTTTTCGCACCAAGATCAAGCGGAGTCCTCATCTTTCAGTGTATTTTGGGTTCATTATCAGGGCGAGAGGGGAAATCAGCAACATTACCAACAACGGCAACAGGGTGGTTTCAATCCCAATGTACAGTCGTTCAACCCTGGAGCCGGTGCGTTTGTGCCGGGTGGCGTATACCAGCCACCACAGCAGCAATACTATCAACCTCAACAGGGGTATGCTCAAGGCCAATACAACCAATACCAAGGCAATAATCAGGTATGTTTTCCAATCTGGTCTTCATATTGCCCTATGTAGACGGCTTACAGATCGACGTACTTGTACAAACGTACGTGCTTCCTTGTATACAAGACCCAATTGGCTGAAACAAGCATTGGTGCAGGCGATCCGCTATCAAGTTTAGTTCACAGATACCACTTCATTTGGGCCATTTCTTCATCTGGTTCATATCGAGTATCTATCTCGAATAAGCGGACTGCAACTTCTATACCAACGCTATGTCTGTTATTTCAGTACCAGGGCCAGGGTAACAATCAACAGTACAACCAGCAGTATAATAACAACCAGCAGTATAACCAAGGTGGTCGCGGAGGGTACCAAGGAGGCCCGCAGCGAGGAGGCCGAGGTGGCTACTATGGGTCCAGACCCCCACAGCAACAACAATACCAGCAGCAACCGCCGCAGCAACAGTACCAAGAGCCTGTGCAGTACAGGGAACCACAGGAACAGCCACGCCAACCAGCCCTGGAGAAGGCCCAGGCATCTCCCAAGCAGGACAAGCCCGACCAGCAGGAGACTAAGCCTGTGGCTAAGAAGGAGGACAAGAAGGAGTCCAAACCGGCTGTGATCAGCACGAGCAGTACCAAGGACGACAAAAAAGAGGAGAAGAAAGAGGATAAGAAGGAAGAAAAGAAGGAAGAAAAGGAGAGCAAAAAGTCGGGCCCGACTTCCGGACCGGCGCACAATCTGCAATCATCCTCGGCCACGGACAAGCCGAAGAAGGCGATCCGCCAAGACCTGGGTATTGAGCATCTCAATCTGGTGTTTATCGGCCATGTTGACGCGGGTAAGAGTACTATTGGTGGACAGATTATGTTTATCACCGGTGGGGTCGATGCGCGTACGCTGGAGAAGTACGAGAAGGAGGCGGCGGAGGCCAACAGAGGCACGTGGTATTTGGCTTGGTGCATTGATACCAACCAGGAGGAGCGAGACAAAGGTACGTATGTGGCCAAGGCAAATTATAGCCCAATAGTTGTTACACAATTCATAGTGATGTTTGATCGTTGCACTCGTGCATATGACCACAACCAGGTTTTAATCTTCAAAAAACGTATATTTTACCACGTTTAACCCCTCAAGTATTCTACCAGGTTGGAGAGAGTACTATGCATGATCCATTTTTCCATCTGTACAAGATCCAATTATTTCACCCAAAGCCGTGATATAGGGGATATTCTATACTTACAACCAATAATGGTACTATTTGTCTACACTTTTTTTTTTTCTTCGTGTCCGTGTATCGCAGATCGCCCTTTACTTGCAACTATATTGTTTCATAATGGCTTGCAGCTCTTTACCTTACTCTTGGTCGAACTAGTGGAGAAGCGTTCTAGGTGATGAATGATAGTTTATCTCGGTATCTAAGTTACTTCTATACTATACAATATTGTGTCTTCTCGTAGCTCAATTGCCCTTAGACAAAATCATTTGTACGGTGACAGCATTGCCCAGCTTCTCCATCGGCGGTATCCACATACGCTTGCACGTCCATTTTTTAAATTCCATAGCTAACACCCTGAAATCTCATGACACTGTAGGTAAAACTGTTGAAGTCGGACGCGCCAATTTTATGACCGAGAAGAAAAAGTTCACTGTGTTGGATGCTCCCGGCCACAAAAGTTTTGTGCCAAATATGATCAGCGGTGCTGCTCAGGCCGATATTGCTATTCTGGTTGTGTCTGCGCGAAAAGGAGAGTTCGAGGCTGGTTTTGACCGTAGTGGGCAGGTGTGTCAGTAGGCTGGATGTATCTTGTATCAGTCTTAAAGGTTGTCTAGCAAGTTTCGATAACTGAAGAAGTTCACAATATGTATCTATTAAGTCAAACTTTGTGCCCGTGTGCTGACGTTGTACAATAGATTACACACTGCAGGTATTTAAAGCCTATCTTAGAAGCTACGCTGTAAACCTGCAGAGGCCGTATATACACTTGTGGATACTTCAAACTATTGTATATCTTGTGGATTCTTTTAACTATTGTATATTGTTGAAAGCAATATATATATTTATATAATGGGGTGAGACGTTCCTTCAGCTATATATATCTTGCATAGAGATGGCGAAGATATATTTATAGTAGGTGGACAGATAGTTTGTCGAGTTCCGAAATGATGTCTATAAATCAGAATCGCTAATCGTATTCTTGTGGATGCTGGTAACAGGCATTCCAGATAGGCCGATACTTTGACGACTGATCGCAACGCCATTTCTTACGTGCAACTTATTCGCATGAGTTGTCAATTACAGTCTAATTGATGGAACGTATGATATCATGTAGTGTTTCTACTTGGGACGAATGATTCCAAGTGTTTCTGCATGGAGAACCGAACAATACGCGGACATCCACCTTCTGACTTTATTTCTTAGTTTATGTATGCTGACTTCAACGGCCATTTTTCTCCACACAATGATGCTAGAGCCCCGGTTGATAACATTATATCTGCTCCATATCCTGTAAATGCCAATTGCTTGCCTGTAATCCTAAAACTTGACCCCTAAACCCCAATCCGTGTCATAATCGCCGGTGTGACTACAGACCCGAGAGCACGCCATGTTGGCCAAGACCGCTGGTGTCAAGCACCTGATTGTATTGGTAAACAAGATGGACGACCCCAGTGTGGGCTGGGATGTGGAGCGCTACAAACAGATCTGCAGAGACATCTCGCCGTTCCTGAAGAAATGTGGATACAGTCCCAAGATGGGTATGTCCATTATGTTCATATGAGTGCAATTCGATAATTTGTGCCTCAAGCGGGACATTTCACTGTTAAATAGTGCGGATATTGTCTTAGAATGTTTGTTTTGCCAGCTTGTGTCCCGAAATTTGATTGTTAGTCCGTGGTTGTATATTGGCTATCCTCCGTTTGTGCAATCGTACACACACTGTAAGTACATATCAACTACAAAACAGATATATATATACTCGATGCACGTGTGTACGGTTATTCTATTCTGTGAATTTTCCTGGGTATCTTGCTGTTCCAAATATTAACTCAATACCGAATTCGCTTTCTCATCGGCGACACTGGAATATATTTTTGTGCTCTCTGAATGGGTGGGATAAGCTCCTTGTGTACTGACTTGTTGTCGAAATGCATCCTATCATTTTAACGTGAAAGTTGTTCGAGCTTAAGGGTCAAGTTTGCTGTGCACTTGATGTCACATTTTCAGAATCGCTCTGATGGTCGGAGGTCGCTGGTACCAGGCACCGCTGGCGGGAAGATAACCTGAGTCACTGATACACCATCACTCTAAGCCTATGCTATAAACGTGTATATATTTGTATAATTATATATATATATATATATATATATATACTGTGTATTTTTGTACCTTGTATATGCGTTTTAGGTTCAGTACTGAGCAATTTGTTGCGATCCATCCTATCGCTTGCCTGTGTCATCCTTGTTCGTGGATCCTTGTTTCACTTGTTGTCAGTACAGCCGTGCGTAGGAACGAGGTCGTCAGTAAGCATCCATCTAAATCACTTTCGCACGATCCTCATAACGTGCGATCGGATTAAAATAATCATTCTATAATTGCTAGCTGTTATGTTACAGTGTTTCTGTCCTATTCTACAACCTCACCGCCCGCCCTCCTCTTTCTCATAATAATTCGATATACAGTGCACTTCATGCCCGCGTCCGGTCTGACTGGTCTGAACATCAAGGAGCCTATTCCCGCAGGCCAGTTCGACTTCTACAAGGGACCCCCTCTGCTGCAGTATCTCGACGATCTACCCTCCATTGAGCGATTGAACGAATGGTTTGTGCGCATGCCCATCAACGAGCGCTTCAAGGATATGGGCACTCTCGTTATGGGCAAGCTCGAGTCTGGTGTGATCGAGAAGGGCGACAAGCTGGTGTTGATGCCCAACAAGGTATGTATGGTACTATATCCGCTTGCCTGTATCCCTATGGCTATTGCTTCACTGCAACTTGCCAATTGTGCCCTGCTGTCCGGAAGCCTATATTCGTGTCGTTTTCAGTTAGGCTGGAATTACCTACAAGTCGAGGATAGGTGTCTGGAAGGCGTTTGGTGGTCAGGGCTCCGTCATGAAGCTTCTTCGTGACGAAGCCCAGAACACCTACATGTCGGAACTGGTACGCTACTTAGAGGGAATGGGTGTCAGGTTGCTTGGGTGTACATGTCTGTAGCCGACAGAGTCGTCTCCTCAAGTATCAGTTGCCTGGCTGTGTAGGTTTAGGGCTATGGGGCTCGGTATGGGTAATGTCGGTTCGGTGTGTTGAGGCGCACCACATGTTTGCGGGATTGTCTCGTCCTCCCTCTACATATTTATTTGATCGTTTTGGTTAGTTTTGAATTGTAGGCTAGTAATATATTTATATTCTTGGATCCATATCGATAGTTTTGTATCAATTGGCACATACTTTGGGTTATTTAGGGATTCAAATTAGTTGTTTGATATGCTGTGAACCTTGGTTGTATACTTCCATATTAAAAGTTATCGAAAATACGATTTTGTGATAACAAGCAATCACGCAGGCACAATATGGGATGCATATATTACAAGCGTAACCGGCTCTTCTTTTATGAACTAGTGTAAGCATTGGCAAATCTATCTCACCATCCTCTTCTTTGCTATATCCCATTCGTCATATTCTCAACTGGTTCACCTATTTCACCCTACCCTCTTGTATCATTCCACAGATCGACGTGGAAGTGGCTGAAATCTACGATGACGAAGGCGAGGTCGACTTTGCCTCTGCTGGATCCAACATCCGCATTAAGCTGAAGGGTGTGGAGGAGAGCGACATCACCATTGGCCACGTGCTGTGTGCACCTGAGTCTCTGTGTCCTGTAGTGAGCGAGTTTGATGCACAGATTGTGCTACTTGATGTCGAGCATATTGTTGCGGCTGGATTTGACTGTGTGGCGCACGTGCACGCTACCGTCGAGGAGGTTCGCTTCAAGGTATATATATATATATGTGTGTGTGTGTGTGTGTGTAGGTGTATGTGTATGTGTATATTTTTCTACAGTTGTCTGTGTATGCATACATCGGTGGAAGTCTTGACACGCATATATACATGCACACTTGTCAAAAAAGTTATCTTCTGATTCACAGACAGGCGGTAGCCATTTGTCATTCTTGAGGTGCACATCCCAGCGATCCAATTTGTCGGAGGGACACCGAGATCTTCTTTTCTCACGGACTTATCCCTCCAACAGTCATACTCGATTGATTGTTAACTTCTCGCACATAATTTTCATGTCAAAAATACAGGCTCTCATTGCTACCATCGACCGCAAGACGGGTAAGATCGACCAGAAGAAGCCTCGGTTCGCCAAACAAGACCAGATCATTGTCGCACGTCTCGAGTGCACCACCGGTGTGCTGTGCATGGAGCTGTTTAAGACACTTCCCCAGATGGGTCGCTTCACCTTGCGTGATAAAGGTGTGTCTTTGGATGTTGTGTCACATTGATGTGAACCTAACCTACGGTATAGCTGCGTTAACTTAAGTTATGTTTTTGTTTCGGTTATTGTTTGGAACCCAGGAGATAGAGAGAACCAGGGTAGCACATGCATGTAGTCATGGATTGTTTAAACGTCACGAGATAGCATTCTGAGCTCCTGTGTAGAATGAAATCGCTTTGTAGCGAGTATCTAAACCCCTAAATTCTAACACTAAAAATCGTACACTGAATCACATTAAGAACTAATAATTCTTTCAGAATTGGCTATGATGCTGTACACAAATGTCACACACAGTCCGTATCTGTGATGGTAATCTCAAGTTGAACGCTCGTGTTGCCTCAAGCTCTCAACTTATTATCTTTGTCGTCCTCGCTCAACAGGAAAAACGATTGCGATTGGAAAAATCATGAAATTGATCGCATAAAAACCGAACGCGCAAACTTGATCTGTACAAATCAATGCCGAGATTCAGCCCCATTCCGAACCAGTCCCATCTAGTTAGGATTTCCTAATAAATTTTTTATTTTGCCTTCCCTAGAATGTGTAGTGTATATATAGATACATATATAAAATTATATATACTAATTTTGTTTTCAGAATACATTATTGGAAGCTGCCTTTCACATAGTATGTATTTGAATACATTATTTAATCGTAGAGTACTTCACCTTGCATACCCGATATTATGTATGTGAATATATCATTTAGTTTCAGAGTACTATATATTGCCTTCCCAGCTAAAGTGTGCAAAATATTCTTCCTTTATCTTCTCCGCCCAAGCAAGTCTATTTCGCAAGCGGTAATAAAGTTTGTCAAAAAGTTCTTTTGCGTTTGGAGCAGCGAAACGCAGTGTATATAGGAACTCATCAAGTGAAAAAGAGTTGGACCACCAGTTCCGTAAACAATACAGGACAATCTCGCACCAATCATAACATTCAATATGTGGAAGTGATGCTTTTCGTTACAGCTTTGTCAACTCCAGCCAGTTCATTGAAAGTGAATTGCAACATCTTTCAGAATCACATAGTTTCTTGTTTACTCGATACCAACCCAATCAGAAAGTGATTTGTACTTTGGTATACTTATAGCTTCTCCAATTAAGTAGACAGCTAGTGGACCAGTGTCATTCGACGTGAGAATCATCACCTTAAATCAAACACCAAAAAAGCAACACGCGTATTCCTCGACGAAAGCACTGGTAGTTCGAGCATGCTAGCGGATTCGCAATACAGCTGAACCCTCTTTGTTCACCACTGATAAAGAAAAGTCAGAAATGTATCGCTAGGTAATAGTATTGCCATATTGCTTGAGCACCCTTGACGGCACCACAATCTATCCGAGTTTATTTTGGCGCCTAATCCACATGTGAATTGCCTGCTCTTTGTGCGCACTTGCTCGAGCCTTTCGCTGGAGCATTCCATCAGAGGGACTACTCTGTCAGTGAGTAGCAGTCTGAGACAACGTACGCGTTTCACTACCTGACACGTGGACACACATTTAGCCGTGACCCATTTTTCATATTCTCCGACCTGGAGGAAATAGTATTGATGTGATGCGTGGCCTTGTCGTTCAACTCGAGTTCATTGGCGACTTCCTCTGCACTGTGATTCAGACTCGACTACAGAGAGCCAGTTTCGCGGCTATGCCCTAAATTGGGCTCTAAATCGGAAACAATAGAAGTCGCACAGCAGACCCGAAATTGCGAGTGAAAAAAGACTCCATACCACGGCCGCTGTCTCGTTCAAATATGTCGCTGCCCAGTTATGGTACCACTCTGATACTAGCAAGGCAGACCTCACACATACTTTCACAGCTCATTTGGAAAAGACGCTGCATGGACGGGGTAACACTCCCACACTTGCGTATCAGGCCTCAATATGTGTTCGTCTGATCGATCAAATAACCGCTGTCGCGTTCAAAGCATAATACTGCCATACTTGATTTAAATCGTCGTATATATGTTCATCTGTTAATTCCAATTAACTGCAGAACAGATGAGATGATGTTTCAACTGATTACGAGGCCTCGTGTATCCGCCCGCCCGCGAATTCCCCCAAGAATATAGTAATGTTTATGAAAGTGCCTCATTTCGACGAAAGTTATGGTCTTGCTGTGATACGCAGCTCTCTGCTTCTCCGGATCTATGTGAAGATAAGGTTCCGAAATTGTCTATCGTACGATATGACTGTCAGTACTGCCTGCTTTCTCATTAAGAATTAAACATCGATAAGGATGTGACCCTTCTTGTGACAGTTGAGTGCATAGCTTTTGATTCAAGACCACTTCTGAATATCCAACCTCTAAATTAGTGTATTTGTGGAGTTCATTATGGACAGACTTTCTCTCAACTTCAGTATCAAAATACTACCAAATAGTATTGTGACAGTGTTTTAATAACTCAAAGTTTGCTTTCCCCACTTGCTGTAGACAGCAGATTGGCTATCCATACTTCCGTTTGTAATTTCATTTTATTGACCTAAATTATGACAGTCTTTAAACGTTAGATAAGCGATCCGGCTTCCGCTCCGAACTTCGGATAGGCTCAAATTATGAGACTAAACACAAGCAGAATGCGTCATCAAGACTAGTCATCCCACCTGAAACTTATTCTATTGCTGTGCACTTGAGCGCTGCTATATTTATACATACATGGCTGTATTTACATATACTTGCCAAATTTAGCTTGATCGGGTCTGGGCAGGAATGGTCCACACATCACATCGATCACGAATGCAGGCATGTAACTGGTCGCGACATAGAAGATGCTGTCATAGCCTGCGGAGTAGCGTGACTTCGGGTATGCCTGCGAAATCAGTCAAAATATATAAGTGTACAAGACTATACATATACTTCTGAATATCTCAATACGTAAACATAAGGCGAAGCACAACCTTCTCGCAATCGCTGATCAGTACGCGCACATGTCGAAAGTGTTGCCGAAAAAGCATGATACCAGCATTGGAACATTGTAGTAAAATCACGTTCCATTTAACGAAATTATGCGAACGAAAAATACGGCAGTCACTATCCAACTGGAATGTCCTGCGTAGATATGACTCTAGGTATAATTATGACTTGTACATAGTAATTTGCAACATACGACTTGTACATAGTAATTTGCAACATATGACTTGAACATAGTAATTTGCAACATATGACTTGTACATAGTAATTTGCAACATACCTTAAGTATGTTTTTCTCCATTTGCACAATCGTCATCTGGGGGTCCTGCAGTATCACCTGCAAGCGTTTAGGGTTCTGTAGAATCCTGCACGCGTAACATAAATATATCCATAAGAATACATGATAGACCTAGGTGTTTGGAATTGATATACATTTGCATATACATCCTACCAATTGACTGGCAATTAGTATGTACATGATTCAGCAGCCTTTCTTTATCCGGTTCAATGACCGCCGATGAAAGCCAGTGCAATTACAGCATAGGGACTAACAATGCAACAACAATCTCAGCGAAAGACATAAACGATGTACAGCCAGAAATGAAAACTGTAACTATTTCTACATACCCATAGATGTATGTTCCCAAGTTCACACACCACGCGTAACATACATATATTCATAAGAATACATAATAGACCTAGGTGTTTGGAATTGATATACATTTGCATATACATCCTACCAATTGACTGGCAATTAGTATGTACATAATTCAGCAGCCTTTCTTTATCCGGTTCAATGACCGCCGATGAAAGCCAGTGCAATTACTACGTAGGGACTAACAATGCAACAACAATCTCAGAGAAAGACATAAGCGATGTACAGCCAGAAATGAAAACTGTATATATTTCTACATACCCATGGACGTTAGTTTCCAAATTCACACACAGGAATCAAACTCGTAGAAGCTTAAGTACTATGCATTCACAATTCGTCCCCACAGGCAGAATGACTCGGTAGATTTACCCATGTGATATGACTTCACTCCACCAACGTATAAAACGAGCATTGAATCCAATTTAAGACTAAAATGTAGATGACATGACAAGCATGACAAGCTCGTCACTGAACGAACGGAAGTCCGATCCCACATACTTCGTAAAGAATTTGTATCCATAGGCATTCTGCACCTCGCTACTCGCCTTATCCCATTTTCTCGCAATCATTCCCTTAGGATCGACGGTTGTAGCGATAGGGGTGCGCATAAATCCTGAGACAGAAACATCGAAGTAGGTTAGGCCCCCACTTTAAAATAAGTTGCAATTGTTTATAATCGGGTGTGTGTGTACGTTCATAAACATGCATTTTCAAATTTCGTACACGTATTTCCAATATGTATGGCTGAGTTAGCCAAAGATATTCAAAGCTATCGGTATGTCCAGGAAACACCTAGCGGTAAATATAATATATACGCATCTGATATGCCACATGAATACACCACTGGCACGATTGTTTAAGTATGATAATGTATAAAATATGATTATCCATTTACAAATCTGATTAAACAAACGCATACTTCAAAAATATCTGCATACTATGTGCTTGTATGTACTATACAAATTTTGTTTCCATGCATTCACATACATGTCTACATGTGTTTAACCGCAAGTATTTACCTGGTTCGACGACAGACACGTGCACGTTGAAGGACCAGAATTCGCGACGTAAGGAATCCGAGAATGCCTCAACGGCGAACTTGCTAGAAGTGTAAGCCGCCATTGCAGGCGCCGAAGAACGACCGGCACAACTGGCCACGTTGATAACCCTATGAGGTGATATTGACAATTCCCATGTGCGAAAAATTTGAACTCAGTTGAATTTAAAAGATAAAATGCAGCTTGCCCTGACAATTAAAAAATATATCACTCGACTAACTTTTATACCAAATAGGCGATGACACTAGGTTTGATCATGCAACAAGAGTGTTTATTGTCTATCAACATCCGGTTCTTGGACGCGGAGGTGTAGTAAAGAACAGACTGTAATGAACCTTCGATACAAACAATATATATTCGCACAACGGTTATTAGCCTTACCAATGCACGATTGCTTTCTAGATACGCGCACAACACGAGTTATCTGATTTCGCAGTGCTCTCGTAAGCTAACACAGTTCACAACAGTTCGGAGGCTTTGCATATACCAATATATAGCTCCACGGGTATTACTTATTTATAGGGGATTCTTTATGCTTACCTGGCACCCGATGACGACTGTCCAGACTTTCGCAGCAGGGGCATTAGACCCTTAGTGGCCGCAACCATGGCAAAGTAATTAATCTCCATCACTCTACGGAACGCGGCCATATCCTGGAACTCGAAAGGGGCTTCATCGGCGATGCCGGCGTTATTGACAAGACAATACAAACCTGCAAAGATAACAACCCCAAGGAGCAATGCATGAGAACAGTTCCAATCACTTGTTATACACTATTAACTTTAAGATATACACAGCGGCCGAACAGAGATGGCGCACATCGTGACACTTGAAATCTAAGCCATAAGCATATTCCGAGTAGATGTTTGGGAAAACTACAGGGTATTCACGCCTCATCGGTAAGGTCACCTCAATTGTCTAAAAATGCTGGAATGAGCTCTGAAGGAAGTTGTGCACAAGTGGTTTCACCCTAATACTCCTAAATACAATATAGCCCTTAAATTGCAATTTGTAAGCATTAGTCGTGCAACGCAGAACCGTGTGCAAAAGTTATACGCCAGGAGATCACAGGAGCAATAGCCACCGCAGAACACATAGTCCACGCTCTCGATAGACTGAATATGCCTGTCTCATTGCCTACCATAGTTGCCACAGATAGCCTTGGTGTTCTCGACTGCTTCTTCCAACTGCTTCTCATTCGTCATATCAAAGACCATTGTGCGCAACCGATCGGAGGTCTCAGATTTCAGCTTCTGAGCTCCATTATCAGTCAGGCATGTTGCGATCACTGTAAAATTGTAAAACGGCGGAAGTGTTTAATGAAGGGTAGTAGCCGTACAGTCTTTGTAAAATCTGTAAATATAACAGACTGTGTTCGATCCGTACTTTTGTGCTTCGCCCTATCAATCGCAGTCACGAGTATATATGCAACTAAGGTAAATACTTGTTTGTTACACGCTTCAAATCTTTATACGTAAATTACAAATACAAAAAAGGCGTTTGCGTGAATTGAATTTCAGATACATTTACACACAACCAAAACATTAACAACCACATGTAGCTCATATACATCTCCACACCCAATAATGAACTTACCGGAGAAGCCCTTCTTATCCATAGATTTCGAAAGCATATATCCGAAACCAGAATCACACCCGGTGATGAAAATAAAATGGGTGGATCGGTCTTTTCGGAATGTATTATCCCATGGTAGGAATACAGTCAGATAGGGCAGGATAAACGTGCCGAAAATAATACGAACCACGTTAATGAGTCTTTCAACGGCTCTTGCGGGGTAGAACAAAGCTGCCATCATGATGTAAACACCTAGTTAACTTTTCTCAAGCCAAACCATTAAAAAGTAACCCAAACAATCAATAAACTAGTACATATGTATATGCAAATATGTACAAATTGCTATATCATCGTCCATGGACGAAGATGGCACATAGAATGTACTGCCACAGTCTCACAACACAAGAAGCAGTAATGGTTATTTGGTTATCGTCATCCGTATCACATGATAGCTCTGAGCAGGGCACGGCAGGGGTTTACTGTCTTGGGTTGTAGACTTGTAGGCTTTTTTTGTAAAATTGTAGTGTTGTATCACTATATATTTTTTTTGAATAACAATAAGAAAAAAACAAAAATGTATCGTAGTTTCGAATGCATACCATAGCTCCCCCAAAACATGTACAATTTTCAGAAGGCTATGCAAATCAGCCTCTTCAGTCGAGCCTGACACATATAAATATAAAATTAAAAATATTGACAGACGAGCCACGCAACCACAGTCCACACCCCCCTGTGTATTTACTGATGACTGATAAGACTCCAGCCTCTGAGGGACGACCTGAGTCACTGAGTGCTGAATTGCTGACTGCTGAGTGATGACTCAGTGAGTCAGTGCTGAACCAGATTCTGAAAAACTGCTGCCTGCTGAGTGCTGATATATTGTAGGATTTCCGAGGGGGTTATTGTTCAAAATATCTTTTCCTTTATAATATTATTATTATGTAAATATGTACATAGTCTACTAAAAACAACATTTTAGAATTAAACCCAAATTCAAATTATTATATAGTAAAATCAAATTAGACGTAAATTTGTAAATATAATATAATTATACATGACCCTCTCTCTAGAGAAGAAATAAAATATTGCTGAACGGACTAACGTCCGCAGGACAACTATAATATTATAATAAAGTAAATACATAATTTTAATAAAATACATGTATGAAATATGTTTTTATATATAATATATAATATATTACAGAATAACAAAAAAAAAAGCCATAGCTGAATATTTCTTGCTTCTTCAGTTGGCTAATAAATATTTTGGAAGAAACCGGTATCTGAATACCCTTCTTTGCTTTAGAAGAAAAAACTGTGTTTGATACATATGCAAGAAAAACCCCGCAGGGCGCAGGGGCCCTTCATGAAGTGGCGGTCGGTGGATTGATCCTCATTTTAACGTACTTTGCTTCATATCTGTCATAGTGCTGAACCATAGGCTTCTGAAGATTAAACGTTTACTACAGGCTGTGGCTGAACGATAATGAAAACTAGTGCTGTTGTCGAATCAATCGTTGAAAAAAAAAACCCATCATAACCGGATAGGGGAAGTACATACCCTTTTGACAGCGGACAGACTTTGTGCCTGTGTAGTGTTACTTCTTTCCTCTAAGGCTGAATCAGCATCTCACGTTTCAGCCTTAGCTATTAACAGGGAAAGTAGATTATTGTAGCTGGTATCTGCTTAAATGTAGCTGGTATTGCTTTCCTCCTCGCGACAGGCAGTTTTTTTCAATTGAATATTGCACTGTAGCTCATAATATTATAAAGACATAAAATCTACATTCGTGCTATTTTGTTGACGCTAAGAGAATTCCATTAGGTGATATATATATATATATATATATGTGTGTGTGTGTGTGTGTGTGTGTGTGTGTGTGTGTGTAAACTTTGTAAACTTTGTGTGTGTGTGTGTGTGTGTGTGTGTGTGTGTACACAGTATGTGTGTAGTGTGTAACGCGCGCGTGTGTGTATATATGTATGTATGCATATACATATATATATATATATATATATATATATATATATATATATATATATATACATTATGTCTGTGTCCGTGTGGTGTGTGGCGTATATGTATATACTTATGTGTATGCGTGCGGCACGTATGCGCACAACGCATAATGTATATGTGCACAAACATATATATGTATGTATGCACACATATACATACATGCATGTATGCATATACATATGCATGCATGTATGCTTCTACATATATATGTATGCATATATATATATATATATGTATTAATATATATGAGATATGCATATATATATATATATATATATATATATATTATATATGTGTATGATGTGATGTGTATGTATTTATATATATACTATGTATATATAAGTACGTGTATGTCTATATATATATACGTCCGTGTGTCCGTGTGTGTCCATATAAACATATAATATATATATATATATGTATATGTGTGTGTGTGTGTGTGTGTGTGTATGCATGTATCTATGCGTATATATGCATATATATATATATATATATATATATATATATATATATATATATATATATATATATATTATTGGTCTAAATATGCATAATTGGTAAAGTTTCAATGTTGCCAAGTACAAATATTGTCCAAACAATATCGCATATGCATTCTTACAGCCGTATTACGAGCTTCAGCTGCTAAAATCGAGAAAAAAGTTTGTAATCCATTTGATATGCCATGCCATCGATTGCACGATGAATTCAATTCCTGAGCTCTTTGTCAAAATTCACTACGTTTTCACCCATAAATGATTAAAATGACATCATTATGTTTTAATTATGCTTATGCAAGTATAAACAAGGTCTGAATCAAAATGAAGCCATATAATTGAATACGCACACCAAATGGATGTCATTGATTGACATGCATGCACGTAAATGGTTATTTCAAGTCCGTATAAAAAGCCCTCAATACCACAATAGTGAGTTCTGAACTAATAATGCGTGCGAACCCTTAGAAGGTCCAAACTGTTAAAACGCGACCTGGAAATCTAATAGTTGGCATGGTCGAAAAGATCACAACCCTGTTCATAAATTGATACATACGATTCGTATTTAACTGCATAAACCATTGCCTCCTAAATTGTACACATGAACCAATAGAGCTTATCAACTATGGCTCCTTCGCAAAACTATTTATTATGTAAATATTCTAGAAGGCTCAGATTATATCCAAAACCGGATAAATAGTGTAAATTTAGGAAAAATCGACATCCCTCTATGACTAGTAAATAGAGAGAAGAGAGCTCTTTTTGTCCCGTGGGCGTGGGGCGCCGTGGGGCCGTGGGCTGATGCTTTCGCGCCGAAATCTATTTATGTTTCTACATCTATGGGACCATCACTCTATGACTCTATGTACTCGAAGAAAATAAATGTTGAAATTTTCTCTGAGAGTCTCAGTCACTCTCAGACTCTCAAGACAAAGTCTCAGTCTCTCAGGACTCAGAGTCTCTTCATCACTCTCATCAATTTTAAGTCTCTCAGACACAAAGATAGATATTTTGAAAAAGCCGGGGATTATGACCGACCAATCACATCGTGTTGCTTACGTTATTTCCTGAAGCGTTGTTTTCGCAACCTCTATGAAAGCAAGTGCTGCTCTACTACGTTGGCGAAACGTTGCGTTCGAGTCGCTTGAATGCTTTCTACGCGTACACATTATTTACGAATAGTGTAAATACAGACATATATTTATGTATATAAAGTAATTAAAGCGACTGTAACGTCACATCAGACCATACTTTTATACATAAATATATACACAGTTATCGACTAGTCTAGGTACACTACTCAAGCAAGATGGTACAAAACAGCACATCCTTTATTTCCTACAGTGAGGACTGTCAGTTCCCCATCCAGAACTTGCCGTATGGTGTGTTCAAGCACAATGGTAGCACCCGTATCGGTGTTGCTATCGGAGACCAAGTCCTAGATCTGTCTCAGGTGAGTCATATGTACCGCCTGTGTCCGAGCTGAAAATTTGGTCCATAGATATTGAAGTTATACTTTGTTACATAGCTGTCCCAGTCGAAATTCGAATGTTACATTTGCTTACTTTTGTTTCATTTACAACCTCTGCTGTACAGTATAATGGTCAATCTTGCAGCTTGGCATAGATTTTGTTTTGTATCTGGTTTTAAAGTGATCGACTACCGAGTGTTTACACACGAACTCTCGATTTTTGGGAAAGTTGTTTCAGTGTATGGTCGTTGTCTCCCTCTACAGGAAATTGAAACAAATTTTTATTTACCTGTCAATTCTTGGGCTTGATCGTTAATCCTTGTGTTGTATTACACTTTTATACGACTATGTAACCCGTCCTCCAGCCAACAAAAGTTGTTTTCAAATCGAACGAGAATATGATCACACGAATAGAAGTCTGATGCTGTGGATCAGTATTCTTACGCTGTTCAGAGACTTCGCTGATATTTATACACAGGTGCTAGTGCGTTTAGTGGTACGCCACGCCACTATGTGTATTGAATGCTGGCTCAACAACATGAAATACGTTGCCGTACAGCGAAACGATGCACCTTGAGTCAGTCCAAGATCACACAATATACATATGCTATAATTTACATACATTTAGTAAACTTACTAACAACATATTTAAACATTACAGGTAAAGCACTTTTTCGACGGACCCGCTATGGCCGCCAACCAGCGGGTTTTCGACGAAGAGAGTCTTAACAAATTCATGGGTCTAGGTCGCCCAGCCTGGAAGGAAGTTCGGTCCACTCTGCAGCGCATTCTCTCCGCCAACGAGCCCGTACTTCGCGACGACAAGACGCTACGCGAGAGCGCTTTCGTTGCAATTTCCGACGTTGAGATGGTGTTGCCCGCCCAAATCGGTGACTACACAGACTTCTACTCGTCGCGAGATCACGCCACCAATGTGGGTATCATGTTCCGTGGCAAAGACAACGCGCTCATGCCCAACTGGTTGCATTTACCTGTAGGCTACCACGGCCGTGCTTCCTCAGTAGTCGTGTCTGGTACACCTGTACGCAGACCCTGTGGACAAACCAAGGCAGATGAGACTAAACCCCCTGTGTACGGTCCGTGCCGTTTGTTGGATTTCGAGCTTGAGACTGCCTTTTTCGTAGGCCCTGGAAACAAGCTTGGAGAACCCATCCCTATTGCTGAGGCGCAGGATCACATCTTTGGTATGGTCTTGATGAACGATTGGAGTGCCCGAGACATCCAGAAGTGGGAGTACGTTCCCCTCGGCCCATTCCTTGCAAAGAACTTTGCCAGTACAATTTCACCATGGGTGGTGACTATGGATGCCCTTGAAGACTTCAAGCTGGCCAACTGGGATCAGAGTGAACCTAAACCTTTGCCATACCTGCAGCACGACGACCCTTACACATTCGATATGAAGCTGTTCGTCGATATCAAGTCTGAGACGACTGAGAAGGCATGTTTACCTCCGACTATCGTAAAAAACCTCGAGTCTTATTAGTGTAATCGTATATGGAAAGGTTACAAATGCGTTGTTTGTTTGTCTTTGTTATGCTCCTTATCAGCGCAAGCATTTCTTTGCATGTGTACCCACTAGATACATTGGCCTATTCAAATGCTTTGTTGTTTGTTTGTTCGAATATGCTCCTTATCAGTGCATGTTTTTCTTCGCATGTGTACCCACTAAGTGCATTGGCCTATTCACATGCTTTTAAAAGTTCGGAATCAATTATTCTTAAAATGTTGCTTAATGATATAAACCCTACCTATGGTGAACGCTGCCTTGGCTACTGTAACGTCTATTTCATCCGGTCCATATCGCTAAACCTCAACCAGTCAGTTTAAGGTTATGAATCTTTGAATTCACTCGCCACATAGGTTTTGGTACAATCAACTGTTTAATTGGATATTGTCATAGCTGATCTTGAAGGCATTCTCACATTGGACCTTCTTTTGATATTTCACCACAGACTGTTTGTGAGTCCAACTTCAAGTACATGTACTGGACCATGAAGCAGCAATTAGCCCACCACTCCGTCAGTGGATGCAACATGAGGCCCGGAGATCTTCTAGGTTCCGGTACCATCTCGGGCCCCAACCCCGAATCCTTCGGATCCATGTTGGAACAGTCATGGAAGGGATCTAAGACTGTAGACATCGGAAACGGAGAGACAAGGAAGTTCATTGCCGATGGTGATGAAGTGACTGTTCGAGGTTACTGTCAGGGTGAGGGATACCGTATCGGATTTGGCGAGGCCAGAGGCTTAGTCTTGCCCGCCAAGCCCCTGGAGAGCTAAGTGCGTCGGCATCAATGCAAGTGGGCGGTTGGAGACATGGAGTAGGTTTAGCATATACGTTGTGTATATAGAGGCGTGTGGGATATATGAGACTACTAAGGTACTATATACGCCTTCTGTGCTGGTAGCAAAGGCATATAGCTTGCTTTTTTGGCAGAGTGATCCTTGCGTCGAAGGGGGAATCATTCGATATGTATTCTCCATGTTGTATCGTCAAACGCTCGGGGGTTCTTCTACCCTGCACGCCTAGTGATACTCAAATGACGATAGAATCAAATATTAAATATTAGATATGTTACCAGCTTTTGCATGTGTAGGCAGTCAGGTTTACTGCCAACATGAATTCATCGGTATCTCCCTATGTATGAGATCCAGAGCTAAAGGGCAGCAACTGTTGACGGTCGAGATACGAGATCGAATACAGTGATGCAGGTTTTAGCGAAAGTCGTGCAATAAAGCTGGATAGCCCTTTACTAGAAGCGATTACGCTGACGCGCGTGAATTTGATTCCTTTTTGTATGTTGACAATTTGAGACGGCACTTCTCTCAAACGCAGGGCAGGAAGTGATTTACCCATATTTCGTTGAAGTT
>LUCW03001870.1:30000-32500 GCA_001586965.3 Sphaeroforma sirkka | reverse complement strand
CTCTCCCAGTAAATATGACAAATCAAGATAAAAAAAAGTATACGCAAGACTTCCGGAGAAAATAAAGTACCCAGAATCAACTGTTTGCCATTGTTCTTTTAATGTCTATATAAAATACGAGTAATGGGGTCTAGCAAACACTCTGGCCAACCTATTTCGCTTTGTCAGCAAGCATGTGGATCGCAGCAATTTTCTTCGTGTTCTCAGTCGTGATGATTCCCATCTCGTGGATCCCGTCCACAAACGCTTTGGTTTTACCTGTAAACCATACACAGATAATGTCATTTTAATGTTCATGAATTAAATTTGGCACATGAACTATGTTAGATACGTGATTCCCCATGGTTTTGTGTAGAAACTTGTACGTACATAGATATATACAACACTTACACATGTCAACCCCGCTAATAGTAATAGTACCATCAAACGCCAACCCTTTTGAAAGCGGCTTCAAACGCACGGGAACGTGTCAGTGTCGGTACTTTTGCCTCATTCATCATTGAGGTGGAATTTGTCGCAAATGATTGGCTAGAAAATACAGTTACAAGGCACACCCGTAACGAGTACTAATCTGAAGCAAAGCTCCATCGGAGCCTGCCGCGTCGAGCTTGTACCTCTATCAACGCAAATACAATCACTATACTGCAACAAATTGCTCGTTTAAAGTACACTGGCCCGAACTAGGTGATATTCAGTAGTAGTTGACGGTGACAAGCGATAGGCGACCTTGCGCAAGACACCCGTACACATACCGTGGTACTTCTTGCCCTGTAGATCCAGCTGCACGTTGGTGATGCCAGCATACTGTAGGCGGGTGCCCAGTAGACGACCAACATGGCTACTGGCAGAGACCTGTACGATGTATGGCCATGAGTGCAGTAAGAGATATAGCATGTTTAGTCCGAAAGTAATATGAGGGGCTAGGGTCACGTGGCGCACAAGCAAGTAGAAGTTGGTCTGTACAAGCGTTGAGTTCTATGTTCTATCTATATTCAGGATATAGGTATCGAGAACCTACTGTGAAACTCCACTGTTTACTGTATAAATGTATGCAAATGGACAGGTCTATACAAAATAAGCAAAGAAACAGCTGCCAACCTCCCAGGCGCAAAGCAGGAAAGTAGAACCAACGGGGGACCAGAGGTATGTTCTTGGTGCTATGTTGGCAGTTATATTATTTAAACACAGGCAAGGCCTAACAATCACACCTGCAAACTTTGCATACTCGTAGGCGGACGGATATATCTTGCGCATCATAAGTCGATCAATTCGAGACAAGCCACTTACATTCCGCGTGCTGTAAAGCTGCTGAAATATCCGGTCGGTGGTTTCTGCGACTATTATGATCTCCTCCGTGTGGTACCCGAGTCTACCTAGTACGTGGGCTTTGGAGAAATCAACGAAAACCTCTGCATAACATTACGGAGTCAAAGCAGTATACGTGATCAATTTGTAATTCCAACCAGTACAAAGCGAAAAAGTGTACATGTGTATTGCAGTAATACAATACTATTTCGACTGGTGCGTCGTATCTAGTCAGTGGCTGCCTGCACATCTGCCCGTATATACAGCCAGCCCCCCAAGTAGCGAAGTGTGTAGGTGTGCGAGCAATAGCATCTCGTATGCACGTTAAACCGACGACCACCACTCTTGGTACAACTATAGCGCATTGTTCAGCCCCAAAATGGCTCAAGCAGAAAAAATCACGTTGTGTGATGTCACTTACTATGGTAATATCCGGGCTCGTGATGGTCCTTGTTAACTCGCTCTAAATACCTAGGGTTTCGGTTCGTTTTAGTTGTTGAGAAGGGCTTCGTTTTATCTGCAAAATTGGATTTTGGAAAACGAACAAAATCAGGCGATGTACATGAAAGGCAAACGCGCTCACGGCATACCTAAGTGACAACAAAGGTACCTATATATATATGTGTGTGTGTGTGTGTGTGTGTGTGTGTGTGTGTGTGTGTGTGTGTGTGTGTGTGTGTGCGTGCGTGTGTGTGTGTGTGTGTGTGTGTGTGTGTGTGTGTGTGTGTGTGTGTGTGTGTGTGTGTGGGTGGGTGGGTGTGTGTGTGTGTCCATATATATATATATATATATATATATATATATATATATATATATATATATATATATACCGTTTTTTTATATTGTGATGTGTATACATATGTATATATATATATATATATATGTGTGTGTGCGCGCGTGCGTGTGTGTGTGTGTGTGTGCAAGTGTGTGTGTATAATATAATATATGCATATATGTATATGTATGCAATAATGCATATGTGATGTTATTGTGTGTGTGTGTATTATTATATATATATATATATATATATATTATATATATATATATATATATATATATATATATATATATATATATGTATGTATAAATATATATATATATATTATATGATGTTGATATTGTGTGTGTGTGTGTGTGTGTATGTGTGCGTGTATATATATATATATATATATATATATATATATATAGTATATTA
>LUCW03001870.1:0-25000 GCA_001586965.3 Sphaeroforma sirkka | reverse complement strand
TTATTTCTATACAGGTCGTATGGATGAGCTTCACGCCTTTGAATATAAATACAGTCCTGGTGTCAAATGTAAGGCAACTGCAAAACACTGTATGCTCACCGTCTACTACGTATCTGCATACGTATATGATCCCATACGTTACTATTGTCCCAACCTGTTTCTACCCGTATTTGGTTCGCGTCTTCACTGAGCAGCTTGTCGCTTGAATGCTACGCTACGTGTAGCTCATGAATATTCTACTCATGCCGTGCACCTGTAAAGTGTGCATCCGTACACACGCTGTTAGTACTTGCTTTGGATATTAGTAGGTAGTTCGAATTTTGACAAGCAGTGTACCTTTTTTCGTATCGATATTTATAACGCATTGGAGTCATACTGCGAGCTTGACCTCGTACCAATAACCAGAGAATCGATTTGCACTGTATTTTCGCGTATACTCTATGGCTTGTTTTAAATATATTCCAAATTGATGTTGCTACGGCCCTCCTTGATCGATGCACATGGTTCAGTTAGCACATACTTCGCAGGTGCGGCTGTTTAGCACTTTTCAGCGGTGCATCTAGTCTCGTAATGTTCAACATCATCAAACCCCTTCATGGCGAAACATATGGGTGTGATGTGTGTCAATCGTGCGGACTTGGCTTCGGAAATTTTCCAGTTACATACCATACGTACGAGTGTACCGCGACGCAAGTGTTGGTATTTTCCAATGGGCTTAACACACAAGATGCCATCGTCTTTCATTGCAGACATAATTTAATAGATGTATACTTGTTACCAATACAACGCAAGTGAGTGTAACCCATATCTCAGATCACTTGTGTACATACTCACTGATGTACCTATTCAGCGCAATGTCTGAGCTGGGAATTCTACAATGCGCTTACCGAATACGAGCGCATGGGTGTACCGAACAGCAAATGGCGAGTGACTTCACTCAATAGAAGGTTTGGGCTTTGCTCAACGTACCCTCGTGAACTGTGTGTACCGGCCACCTGTTCAGATGAGATGCTGACAGAGGTATGTGTATACCTTTATTTACTCGCTTGAGCTCAGTGGGCGTGTTCGTGTACACTTGTCCATGCTATATCTTGACCGGCGAGCACCGTTTTATTTATATCTGGATGGGAACGTTTCCAGGATGCCATACCATGCAGAAGCCTCCGGGCGTGAGCGTGAATGGATCTGCATATATAGTCATCGTGGCAGTATTGAACACGGTCTAAGAGTGTTGGACCTTCATGATCCGTATGCGACAGCTTGTTATTGTCGTTGACTATTTCTCATTCCTCGTCACAGTGTGCCGCTTTCCGGAGCAGGCAGCGACTACCCATCCTGAGCTACATCTACAAAAACGAAGTATGCATGACTGTTAAATATGCAAATTATCTCAAGTTGACCTTGAGTTGGTGTGTACAGTCACATATAGTGACACAAATAGTATATTATAAGGGTGTGTGTTTCTATGAGATGTATATGGTTTTATGTGTTTGTGCGTGAAGGTGTATCATATGTTTTCATGTATGTATGTATATATATATGTATGTGTGTGTGTGTGTGTGTGTGTGTGTGTGTGTGTGTGTGTGTGATTGTGTGTGCGCCTGTGTCTGTGTCTGTGTCTCCGTGTCTATATGTGTCTGTGTCTGTGCCTGTGTCTGTGTCTGTGTCTGTGTATAGGTTGTATCGATCGGTGTATTTCTCCACTTTACGGACCATGCAGCAGAAAAAAATGACATTCATTTTAGTGTTGTTGTCATTTTTGAAGCATCCAGTTCAGTCGCTTCAGCCAGGTCAATGTCAGTCAGATGGTTCGCTACAATGTAGCTGTGACTTGTGCTGTGTTTCACGCTGACCCCATTTGCTCTCTTCCTCAGTCATCGCTCACTCGCTGTAGTCAACCGAAAGTGGGCATCCAATCAAAACGTAGCGTTGCAGACGAGGCAATGGTACAACTTATATTCTCGGCGAATCCCAACAAAGTGAACAAACACTACATCATCGACGCCCGTCCGAAGGTCAATGCCATGGCTCAAAGGTGTGCGTTCGCCAACACCTCGAATTGCTCTTTGCTTTGCACATGTTTCAGCATGATCAATATATATCTAATCTATACTACAATGCTATAGATATGTCTCGAGAGGTGTTGAAATAAGAGCCAAGCATTTCAGCTCAGATTTCTTGGTCTCCTGAGTGTCTTATTCATCCGCATGGCTTGGGTGATCCTACTTTTCCGCTGCATATTTGAGAGCGCGCTACAAAATAGTTGGACTAATTTATTGCACTAATTAATTGTACTAGTCGATTGTACCTATTAATTTCGCATATATCATACGAACGCAGAGCGAACGGGGCAGGATACGAGAGCACGGCATTCTACCTCAACTGCAAATACCTATGCATGAACATAGAGAACATCCATGTCATTAGAGAATCACTTAATAAGCTGGTAGATGGTATGTGTATCTGGAGTGGATTTTCGTCGATATTTTGCTCCTTTACTGGTCCCACATCGTTTTGTTGTCGCTGTACAGCGAAAAGAACGGACGTATCGATTTCTGGATGCGAGCTTTATGACAGCGATTGCAAAAAATCTAAATAATCATAGATTGGATTGTTTTGGGGGGTTCCTATCAAACGAATATACTTACAATATTGTTTATTCTCGATCAATGTCTCGTGCAATCCAGTTCTCTAGTTGATCGCCCAATGCGATGCGACTGTGGTGTATAGCGGTTGATATTTGCTGGAACTCTTTCTCGCAAATGATACATACATACGCACAGTTTTCCGCTTTTGTACACTGCTATAGTTGAAGTATTATGATGCATATATATGCCTACTTTAGCTCGCACCATATCGCCTCTGTAATGCACAGCCTGCCACGTACACAATTCAACGGCGAATCAATGGCTTAGCAACGTATATGGGTCCGGTTGGCTGCACCACATCAGGACTATTCTGGAAGCATCGAATCTGATGGCTAGGTCAGTCGGTGTAAGCGAGGTGGTTGCCTGTGCATTCAAGTGTACTGTTACGGGAAGTATGACAAATAAATGATATTGAGAATAATTGTTCAGGTTCGTGTTTGTCTGTGTACAAAGTTTATTCTTATAGATTATTTAAACCCCTACGGCAATTTCAGGAATTGACATACGTGTGGCGGCGTACATTTACATTTTGCATGTACTGCTATATGCCTGGTACGTATTGTTGTGAAAGCGTTTCTGTGAAAAATAATAAATTGACTTTAACTGCGACCATGACTTGCCCTATTATCCTTCGACCAGGTGATATAGTATCCTCTTAGTACTTGGAGCTGTGCCGTATCAGCAATATCGATATTGGAAAATAATCATTAGTCTCCACCAGTTTCATTCACTCATTTATTTATTTTTGGCGAGTATCCGATTTAAAATTATTGAGTATGTGACCCAAATTTGCTATATCACAACACAGGGCAATGGCAGTTGAAGGCGCGAGTGTAGTGTTGCATTGTAGTGACGGATGGGATAGGACTGCTCAGCTCTCCTCCCTCACTCAGCTGTGTTTGGATCCTTATTACCGTACCATAAAAGGTGTGTACTTGGAATGCCTACCTGAATTCACAATCTTGTAATAATATTGCTTCTGTCTAATATAGCTGAGCGCATGCTATCGTGCGAATGCGTTTGTTCCTGGCGCCCGTCTCGAGATTCACTTGAGTCCGATCAGGAACTCTCTGGCGCATGTAGACAATGTTTGAATATTGATACATAGTCTTTCTCTTTTTTCTGCATTGGGCTTTTCTCAGCGCCTATAGCGATATCTTGAGGGAGACTTGTACCTTAGTATCGATCACATCAATAATTTTCACTCAGACAATTATATAACTTTTGCTGTTGACCCACAACAGGTTTTATAAGTCTAATCAGTAAGGAGTGGATACACTTTGGCCACAAGTTCCAACATCGAAATGGTTTCTGGGCATTGGATAAGAAAGAGTATTCTCCCGTATTCACACAATTTTTGGATTGCGTTTGGCAACTACAAACGCAATTTCCGTGCGCGTTTGAGTTCAATTGGAAAATGCTGATCGATCTGAACGAGGAATTGCACGCTTGCCGCTTTGGAACGTTCTTGGGTAATTGCGAGGTGTGTTCACTTGTACTATTGCAGCTATATGCACGATACTCCTTATGTCTGATGGCCTCATAGTCTATTGGATATCCACCATAAAGTATTGTGTGAGAGAATGTGTTCTTGTCGGCTGTTTCATCGGCGCCCCTGTCGATTCAGATTTCGTGTATGTTGTCGTTATTTCTTTTAGATCAATCACATGACAAATTAGGAGTGATTGGGTGCTCAAGGTGTTTGTTGCAGCGCACGCGATATCTAAGCGTAGCAAGACTATTGCGAATAGAGTCTCTTCTTATTTCTGATATTAAATTTAGTTTTTATTTGTGGTTGTTCCACTAGAAAGACCACATTCATGCCCAACACTGGAAATACTTTTGCACTTCAGTAGTTGCAGACGTACATCTCATAACTATAAGCTTAATCACTAACTACTAAAATTCTACATTTTTCGCATCGAATCGACAAAGCGAGAGCGAATGGCCGCGAATTTGTCTGAGACTACACCGTCTCTGTGGTACTACTTGATTGACAATACAGAGAAGTACCTGAATCTCATTTACTCGATTACTCAAGGGGTATTAGTTGCGGAAACTGCCCCGCAACACATACACGTGTTTAAAGGCCTGTACTGCCAGTACCTTGCAGGTATGTAGGTGATATGATTACCTGACATATTTCAATGTGCTTGTTTATGAGATACGACACATGACACGGACTAGTTCACATATTATTTCACATGGTAGAAGAATTGCGAAACATGCAACATAAGTGAGGCACACCCTTATTCATATTGTTACCTGTCGTTCTCAGGTAAAATGGCAAATGCTGTCAAAGATACATTCGTTGAAGACTTGGCCAAGAAATTAGACGGCGACGACTATAATAATAGGCGGAACTATATAATTAGCATGTTAAATCAAATTAGAGACAAGGATCCCAGTAAGGCGGCTTCACTGGCTCTGGTGGATTTTGGTATGTAAACATAACAATACATATGCTTTAGCCAAATATACGTGTTGAGTATTTGCTACGTATATGATTAAGTTATCAAGATCAAGAAAAAGAGACTTATTTTAACCTCAGCTTTCAGTCCATATCCAGTTTATTTGCTTGCGTGGATGTGTGCAAATCCAATCTGTTACCTGCATTGTAGTTCATGTACAAAACTGATGAGCCTCGAACACGCAAGCAACGTCCGCGTGCAGATAGATTATGGCTATTGAGCATATGTCAATCAAACTACACATTAAAACTGATTTCTGTGATGGCTGTGTACGTCTGACGAGTGCAGTATATCACGTGGGAAGATGTCATTGTATTTGAATTGGATTAGTGGGGACAATTTCAAGCACTTACGAATCTCGGTACAATGTCAAGGCACCATTTCATGGTCTAGTGTTTATTATGCTTGAACTACGAACCCATTGGTCGTCTTGTACTATTTTACAGTAAGTGTTGTTACTGGGTTTCTTCTAGAGTATGTAATTTCTAATTTTCAACTCATTTGTTGTAGAGGGGAAGAGTATCATATCGGACGCAGAGGTGTTTCGGTAATCAAGCAGAGGCAACTATGAGCTACCCTTATGCCATATAAAATGGGGATCTTCGCCGTGATAGAACCCTTAATTTCAATTGAACAGTTTGCCCCAATTGGCCTTATATGTGTGGCCTACCGAAACGAGCGGAAACCAATGTCAACATCGCGCATCGGCTTGAGTATTTGCCGAGTTAGATTCAGAATTTCTTACATGGAAGTAAAACAATGGAGCACTTCTATGAGCTCATAGTGCACTTCATTTAATGTCAGTTGTGACCACCAGACCGCAATCAATTTGCGTCTGCTGGCACATTGCTCATGCGCATCCTCGGTTGGTGAAGTGTAAATTTAGCCAGAATCCTTAAAACTATGTGCTGATTTGGCAACAATTGTTAGTCCGTGTCCGTTGCCAATCTTGCAACATGCATAGTACTGGACTACACAGAATAGTTCACAAATAAAATACAAATGTTCTCTATACCACCAACGCCAAGACATGTGCCTCGGAAGTTAGCTTTTCTCAGTAGGAATAGGAAAAGCCGAATATCTTAGAGATGGAAATTGTCCAGTTCACTGGCCGATTGGCTGAGTTACTCAGGACATGATCAGATTTTAAACAGACGCAATAGGTTTGTTTATTTGTACCTCCCGATATTTCCATCTGCAGTATCGGGAAAGAAAGGATATTTATATTTAAATCACTCTCGATCTGAGAATCTTATTGATTGTAAATGAAGGTTTTCTGATGTATTCGTCTGCATATTCTGCTACTACAATTACATGATCGGATTTCTGTTAGACCCAAAAGGATTGTATATTTGTATTTCACATCTGCTATATCGGGAAAAAATATGCATGGTATTCGAATCTGTCTCGACGTGAGAATCGTATTGAAGCTTCACGCTTTTAGGCTATGAATGAAAGTTTTCTGATGTATTCACGATTACATAATTAGTTGTCACGATTTGCATATTCTGCTACTACAATTTCACTGATACTCTGGTGTGATGGATTCCTCGACTCTACTGGATTTAGGTAACCTTCGCTCTGATATTTGAATTGTATATACTGAGATAATGATAGAGGATGAAACATCAGTTCTCCGTGGTAAAATCTGATGCAAGCTCCGAGGCCCGTTCAGTATGTTGTACGTCCCCTGCAGATACTTTGTGTTTGGAAATCCAGTACGCCTTCAACGTGTAAAAGAGGTTGCGCTCCATGACGGCGATATTGTCGTTATATGTGATACCATGGACTCCATTAATAGATTATCCATTAATCACTCGCCCCACTAGCTTAGTTCATCTTGAAAATTGCAAGGTATTTAGGTAATATATTAATTAGAGTCGATCTTCAGGCCACACATATAAAATTGGGTGGGTCGTTGATAAGGACCCAATTCAACTAATAGTTTTAGAGTGCATTCTTGCGAATATTTGTATTGGTTCTGACCTATTTCTGATATTATCTTTCTCTACCTGCATGACAAAGATTATCGATTCGAGATTACTTGAATTGATGTTTCCATTACCACCTGGGCAGCGATCTATCGATCAACTGTTCACGTATCCGTCATTTTCGCCACAACTATTTTGTGATATGTATGCACTAAATTAAAAATGGTAGTAGCGACAGTCTAAAAAATGGTTTACTGATGTATTCCTGGTTACATAATTAGTTATCAGGATTTCTGTATTCTGCTACTACAATTACATTTTCGGATTTCGATTAGACGTAATAGGTTTGCACGTTCATACTCTAAATACTTTCATTTGCAGTATCGGGGAAAAAGTTTTCTAGGTATTTGAATCACTCTCAATATGAGCAACGTACTGAAGCATCACGTCTGATGCATTCGCGGTTACATTAGTTATCACGATTTGCATATTCTGCTACTACAATTACATGATAGGATTTCTATTAGACGCAATAGGTTTGTACATTTGTGGTTCACGATATTTCTATCTGCAGTATCGGGAAAAATAATAATGCCTGATATTTGAATCACTCTCGAGGTGAGAATCGTATTGAAGCTTCATGTGTATAAACTATATGAAAGTTTTCTGATATATTCGTGTTTACATATTTAGTTATCACGATTGGGATATTTGGCCACCACAATTTCATGATCGGATATTTATCTGACGCAACAGGTTTATACATTTGTACTTCACGATGTTTCTATCTTCGGTATCGGCGGAAAAAGTCGATGTGAGAAACGCATTGAATCCTCGCGCGTTTGTGCTATACAATATATAGAACGCAGTAAACGATATCAACCTCAAGACCAATTAAAAATTGTCACAGAGTTCATCGGCCTCTGAGTCAATAAGAATAGGAAACTGTATGTCTTAGAGAATGGAAATATCCAGTTCACTGGCCGTTTGGCTGAATTACTTACGTGTCATTCTCTGTCCAAAATACTATTATGAGACACTTTCGATTTTTTGATCAAGGATACTCTGATGTTCTAGATTCCTCGACTCTACTGGATGTAGGTAACCCTTGCTCTGATATTTCACATTATATACTGAGATAATGATGGGGCATAAAACACCAGATTTCTGTGGTAAACTGTGAGGCAAGCTTCAAGACCCGTCGAGTATGTGTACGTCCCCTGCAGATACTTTGTGTTTGAAAGTCCGGTATGCCTGCACCTTATAAAAGAGGTTTGGCTCCAAGACAGCGATATTATCGCTTAACGCGATACTATGGATTATATTTCTACTGAGGTCGAAGTCAATTTGAAACGAATCCACACTGCAATTTGTCTCCGTGCATTATTCGAGAATGTCCTTACACGAGTGACGTTTCGTGAAAACCTTTCACCTTTATTGCATAGAACGATTGGCATACTACAGCTTTTGTCATCTATATGGACACCCTGGCTATTACGCTAGCGCGATTTCGGCCGAAACTTCTCCTTTTCCATCTCTATGTAGATGACACGCGCATCCAGGCTACTGATTTTGTTGGCTGCACGGATGCAAGCCTTCCTGAACGCGATTAATAATTGAGGTCGCCAGTCCGGTCTAGAACAAAAAAATCTTAAGTCCCGAACGAGGTCATCGAGAATGTTGCATGCGGTACCGCATCTTCGTATCAAAAGACATCTCATCACGCTACGCTAGTAGGCTCTCCAAATACGAACACTCTCAACAGACGCCTACTTTTCTCTTCCAACTCTCTTATATTCATCCAAAGCCCTCCAAATGTATCTTTTTCGTCCTGTACGATTAGAAAAACTGATTCGAGATTACCTGGATTAATTTTCCATTACTACCTGAGCAGTATTCTATCGATCAATTCCTCACGTATCCGTCGTTATTGCCACAACTATACTGTCATAGTCACTGAAGAAGAAGAAATGTAGCACAACGTAAGGCGACGGCCTAAATGATAGTTTTCTGATGTATCCGCAGTTACATACTTGGTTATCACCATTTGCGTATTCGGCTATTACAACTACATGATCGGATTTCGTTTAGACGCAACAGGTTTGCACGTTTGTACTTCACGATATTTCCATCCGCAGTATCGGAATATATATATATATATATATATATATATATATATATATATATATATATATATATATATATATATATGTATACCAGTAATTCGAATCACTCGATATGAGAATCTGGGCTATGTGGTACCAATCTCCAAAAGCAATAAAAAATGGCATAAACTATTCAGTCAAGCTGTTTTAAAAGGGCACGAGTTGTACCCAGGGTAGACTTGTATAGTTCATATGGTAGCGTGAATCGTAAGTGATGTGGTGGTGTCGAGAATACCTTGCAAATAACCCTCTGAAACTTTTCACCATGACGGGATGTATCTGAATAACACAAGACTTGACTACTTTTTGCATCTAACATATATCTTTTTCTAGTTGTAGATGACAAAAACTTTTATGTACATCACCTCAAAACTTTGTTGGGCTCTTGACAGTCAAAATTGGTATAAAAGTACATTACTTCAGCAGAATCGAATTATCGAATTGCGAAGTAAGCGCTAAAATATCGGATTTGTATACTTGTTGCTAAAGTCAATGATGGAGGCGTGATTAAAAAAAACCCGTATTAAACCTGTAATAAAGACTTAGGGGCGAGGAAAGTGTGATGTCTTTAATATTTGCAATGTGTATTCTATTCAAGACGCATACAATCACTAAATATATGTATTGTATTTTCAATTTAATTCAATCTTCGCTGATCATCATTTTGCGTGCTCAAATATATCACCGATCACTAAGACAGTATTTCGATTTTGAAGGTTCAGGAGGGGACTTGAAATCAGTAAAAGCTTCTGGAAACGGTATGGGAGAGGTCTGATAATTAGAGATAGAAATGAGGGTTTCGTGTAATTTTTATTCCATTTTGAAGACATCAAAAATAACAGAAGTCATAGATATGAATAAACTAGAGATGTATGCAATAATAGAAACACGTATAACCTACATCGCATGTATATATCATATACATACAAATAGATGCACATTTCTCATTTACCTTAGTTGTCTTCACAAATACCATTTAGCGGCGGAAAATGCAACTTTCCATTATATTTTTGATCGAGTAAAAAGTGCCATACAAAGTAAAAGCGTATTCTCATTTCATTTTACGTACGATTGACATCGCATACCCACCCGTCAGATCGTACAACAAATATTATTGATATCTCTTTGAAATGGGTTATATCTTTCGTATAGTATATCTGTTGTATAAATGGACTGGACAATCAGATATGCGATGATGTTTCCCTACCTATATTAAGACTGAAAACCGTTGTTAATTGGGTCATGCGAACTATTTACGGTATCTCGGAGCAGTACGACATGGGCTCAAGCTTTTGTACGAAGGAAACTTAAATTTAGATAACGTCCACACCCACGTTTACAGTACACAGTGCTCTCGGCACCACATATCACATGGCATAAATAAAAATTTATTCCGTATAAGGTAGTAAGGTAGAACAGCTAATAGCCAATCTCGTCCACATGAATGAAAAGCTGAATACAAATAGAACGATTGTCAGTCACAGCTCAACGCACTTATTGTGAGAGAACCTTGAGGGACCTACTTTGAACCATGTTTTAGACTTTTCAGCAAATTATTTCCAGTAGCACGCTATGGTACTATTTCGACAAGCAAAGCTAGACGACAACATACAAGGCAAAGTATTTGTCCTATATCCTACAGAAAAGTGTACACTGGATTGCTGTATTGCTGGCGGACTGTCGCGGACACACCGCAAAGCCAGATGAGATCAACGATATGGTCAAGGCGGTTACAACGAAAGAAGCGTATAAACAGGGTGCAAAACCTAGATTTAAACGAGCATGTGAGGCGATGAAGGTGCAATAGATACTTCACCTAAGAATGAGCCTCTGACTACCTTGTGGCTGCTATTCGCAGTATTACTTATAGTACGTGTTGATGACGCTGTACATTTACAATTCAATGGCAGGAACCCTCTCATCATGAAGATTTACGGCTAGTGAAACTGTACAAGATGAAAACTAACGAAACTGTGCGAGAACCATGAATAAAGTTTAAAAATACATTTCGTTCTGCCTGGCATCACTGACACAAAAAATTTGTCAAAAAGATTTGTCACCATTTTATTAGCAAATCACCCCAGCTCAATATGACACTCAAGCTGGATTCAAATCACGCTATTCTTGCCATACTCAACCCCTTGCCGCGATGAAAAACGAAACAATCCTATCTCCCTCTTCCCCTTTACAGCACCAATTTAGGCACGAGACTCGAACCTCGAAGGGACAGAACGGGTCCCCGGAACCCGGGGAGGGACCCTCGTAGAGAGGGCGTGTAAGTTTTTGAAATGAGAGATAAATAAGAAGATAGAGAGTTGATTGGTAGTTTTAATCCTATCTTGGGGTACTCCGAAGGAGTGTAGGAGGAGAGCCTCCCCGGTGACAACCTACGCTACGGGGAAGTATCCTGTCCTGTCCCCTCGGGGTTAGTAGACTTATGGTCTCTTCAGGGTAGGGTCCTTTGGAAGGATGGGGGTAATCCTCGTTACTCTTGAGCACTACACTTCCAATTAATCTCTCCTTATTCTACTAGATAACCTAAAAGTATAACTTATGATTATCTATTCACCTTGGAGTTATGGGAGCTAGAAAATTTACTTTCCACCAAGACCATTCACCTCTGATCTTCCATCTAATCTTATCCATTTCCTTAGAAACGGGGCCACCCTTAATATCTCTAAGTTTGCCGTATTAAATCCCCATTTCCCATTTTAAAAATCTATATGTCTGAAATGACGTGTGCCTTGACACCACTAAAGCATACGGTAAAATGGTCCTTCCGGGCATGTGGATGCTGTTGCGCCAAGCTGGAATGACAGAGAACTGGATTAGTTGTGTCCGTATATGTTTGGGAATCTTCTCATTCGGGTGACGTATCGTGGAAAGCTACCAAAGAAAAAATGGCATACTCCAAGGTTTGATTGTTGGTCCACAGCTTTGTTTTATCTATATGGGCGTCCTGACTCCCTGGTAAACTCCTCCGTTCCTATCACTTTGTTTTGCTGATTAGGGTCGCCAGTCCAGTCTAGAATAAGGGGTACTCAAGCTTGGGAAGAAGTCATCATGTGTGCTGCATGCAGTACCGCCTCTTCCTTTCAAGGGACATATCATCAAGCCAACGCTAGTAGCCCCCCCCCCTCCCAAAAAAAAAATGTGAGCACTCTCAACAGACGCCTACCACCCCCCCCCCCGCCCATGACCGTGGAACTCTGACATTTATCCACAGCCTTCCAAATACTTTGGCCACGCGACGTTTCACGGCTAAGGATATTGCAGGGAAGGCTTGCCGCCAATACTATTATCGACTTGTAAGTATCCATTGTCATGAAAACGCACTGTATGCCCTCCATCATTGGTGCAGTTCGACAATCTTAACTTTCCTTCATTCCCTTTAGAACCTTTACAACGAATTCGAAGCCTGACGCGCAAATAGACGCTAATTTACCTCAAATTGAAACAAATAGTATTGTTGTAGTAAACACATCAAAATACGATACTAAAACCTACTGAGTCTCCCTGAGGCTCAGTGCGGTGTATTTATTCTTATATTTGATTGTCTACGTGGTCTACAAATAATTCACCTCGTGTGAATTAATTGTAAATTAATTCTAACTTCACACTGATAGTGGTTTAAGGGGACTTTTACCACACTCCCCTCAAGCTCAAGCGTCACCAGTGATTGAAGAGCTTCAAAAATAAATGACCTCTTAAACTATTGAAAATTAAACATATATAACTAGTAGTGTAAATAAACAATATATATATATATATATATATATAAACTAATGAAATCCTTCTGCTGAGTAAGTTCTTGCCTTGAAACTGGTCTTTTGAACCATCCCGGCTGTGCTGGTATATTTTCACCCCCCAAAAAGCTAGGGTATCCGCTGGTATGTTTTCACCCCCCCATAAGCTAGGGTATCCGCTGGAGTTATACTCGCCTATAAGCTCGAGTTATGGAATCGTCTTTCGCCTCTATACCGTGGTGAAATCTCACGAGGAGAGACAAAACTCCGATCCGGAAGTAGATGATAGACATCTAGTATTCATCAACGTAACGTTGGAATTATTGTTGTTGTGCCGCTTTCTTCTTCTGCCGAGTTTGCTCGGCTTTGTGGTATGCCGCGATGTCATTCGGATCGTCAAAAGCTTCGGCTGACTCCCAAGTTGGATCACCATCCCGCCAGCGAACCAAGTATTCTGTATTCCCTGTGGAATCATTCTGTCTATGTCGAATGATGTAACGGAACGAGGAACTATCCTGCCACATATGATCTTCTAAAGGCTTTTCGGTGGCTCTATGGACTAGTCGCAAAAGTTCCACTCTAACTGGTTTACCTTTGAAAGTATCTGGAAGTGAACCATCCTTGTGTGTCAGTTCATATCCTTGTCCCTGTCTGGCTTTGACAACGTATGGTCCAAACATTGGTCGCATTGCTTTGGTTGTGCGACCTTCGGACCGTACCATTACCACATCCCCTGGTTGAAAGGCGATAAAATCGTAAGCATGGAGGCGGTCAAACTGCCTGGATAGTGTGTCTGCGTATTTCTGCGTGACCTTGTAAAGCGTCGGCAAGATAGTGTCGTGCAAACGATCCAGCCGGTGTGCCCAAGCCTCATTGGTGACCGGCTGATTCCCGGAAGGTCATCCGTGAAGTCAGCAAACGGAACATGACGGCGACCGAAGTAAGCACTGAATGGTGCTGTCTTGTGTCGCCGAGATATTCGGAGGTTCTGGCACAGCATAATAAGTGGTAGTCGGACATCCCATGCCGTAGGCAAAGATTCACATAGCTTGCGAACTCCTTCGTGGATGTCTCTGTGTCTTCTCTCCGCTGCTCCCAGAACCTGAGGACGATATGGTGGCGACTTTGCATGCATCACTCCAACTTCTTGAGTTATTAATTTAACAATCTTGTTCGAAAACTCGCCTCCCTCGTCTGATTGAATTTTCCTGGGAAAACCATGTTCCCCAAACACCTCCATAAGTTTAGATGTCACCACTTCTGCTGACTTTGTGGCCGTTGCTCTCAATATCGAGTACCCCGTTGCTATATCCAAGACGTGCAATATATATCGATTTCCTGCTGCTGAAACTAGTGGCATTGGAATCATGTCGACTTGAATATGATCCCACGGATACTTTGCCGTTATATTAATCATCGGGTGAAATCCCTTTCGTAACACCCTCTGTCCTAGACATGTGCGACAGTTTCTCCTAACTGTTTGTGCAAGTTCCAGAGCGTTAGGCCACAAATGTCCGTTCTGCTGTAGTTGAGCAACTGTATCTTCTGCTCTATGATGCCCAATCTCATGCTGACACAAGGTGAGCTGTGTGCGACGGCTTATCTCTTCCTCATCTGGAGAATCCGTCATGGCTACTTCCGAGATAGCGATCGATACTAGCCGAGACGTATCTAATGGGGTGACTTTCGATACTGAGGACGGTTCTGCATATCCCAATCGTGCTGAAAACGTCGCTGGAAGGCTGTAACCATTGCGTGGGCCTACTCTGGCAATGACTGTGTGACCCCATGGTGCCTTGCCACTCGCATACTTTCCGTATTTGAGGAAGGAGTGGGCTGTCCTTGGAACTAATACTGGGTCGCTTTGTAGAAGCGACTTGAATAACTGGAACCAAGGCTCGTGGGGCGCCCACGGTAGACACACCGTAGCTGTGGCCCTCTCTGATCGTATCTTGCGCAACATTCTATGGATTAATCTCCATGGTGGGTTCATCCATCCGTCTATATCCTTCCAACAATGTGCAAACGCTCCACCCCTGTCATCGTCGGTGTAGTAGCGTGGCAAATGATGGTCCTGATGCGAAGCAAAGACATCGACATTATTCTCACCCATAATCCGTTGCGCTTGCTCAAAGTAGTCTGGAAAAAGTTGCCAACATTCTGCATATAGTACCTCCGGGTCCTCAGTCTCAACAGTTCCCTCATGAAGCCTAGACCACGCGTCTGGTAACACGTTCTTTATACCCGGGATGTGCGAGATAGTAAAATTGAAAGGCGCTATGATGTGATGCCATCGTTGTAGCATCGGATTCAGCTTTAGCTGTGTGTTCATATACACCAAAGCCTTGTGATCAGTCAACACTGAAAAGCGTTGACCTTCGAGATGATCCCGGAAGTGTGTGAGACCATATACCAAGGCCAATAATTCCTTCATGGGTGTTGCGTAATTGCGCTGTGCTGCGTTGAGGGTCTTGCTGAAGAACATTAGGTATTGCTTCTTCCCTTCTATGGTCTGGAACAATGCACCTCCAATACCGTAGTCGCTTGCATCCGTTTCGAGTTGTAAAGGTACTTCGTCGACGGGAAATTTCAACACTACTGCCTCAACTATGGCTTGCTTCATGGCATCCCAAGCTTGCTGGTGTCTCTGTTCCCACCTGTCTCCAATGATTTCCTTAGGCTTCAGTCTTACAAATTCCCGGAGTGGGGCAACTACCTCTGCAAAGTTTGGTAGGTGCTCGTGAAGAAAGTTGGCTAATCCCAAGGCCGATGCAATGTCTTTGTACTTCTTCGGGGTTGGCCAGTCAATGAGCTTGGCCTGCTTTTCATGGCAAATATCAATTCCGGCCTTCGATACTCGCTTCCCTAGGATCATGACTTCTTTGACTGCAAAATGACATTTTGAAGGGTTTAGCTTGAAACTGTGGTACGTCAGCCGCCGAATGACCTCTTTCACTACTCGTACGTGTTCCTCGTAGTCATCTGTTGCTATTACGATGTCGTCCAGGTAGTGGTGTGCCGGAAGTCCTTGCAATATCACACTCAGTGTACGCTGAAACTGCTGCGTCAGTGTGTGTAGTCCAAATGGCGCTGATGTAAAGGAATACTGGCTTTTGCCATGTGTGAAACTGAATAGATACTGAGAATCAGGGTGAATTGGGAGTCGATGGTACGCTGCGGTTAGATCCAATGTCGTGTAATATCTCTTCCCTTTGATGTTACCAATGATGTCGTTGATACGGGAATAATGAACTGATCCGCCGGTATTAATGCATTCACCGCTCTGAGGTCCAAACACACTCGCACTTTCTTTAGTTCTCCAGATTGAGTATACTCTGGCACGGCGAGCAAGGGTAAGTTGACGGAAGTGGCTGTATCCCTTTGAACTATGACCAAATCTTGAATCCACTTCTGCACCTGTCTATCTACCCATGGTATCCATTTGTCTGCTACAAAGTTCCTTACTGCCTTCCGCATCCTTGCAGCTTGATCTGGTGTCACTGGCAATCTAACTTCACCTCCTTCCAGTCTGCACCTGTCCTTTTCTCGAATACCGTCATTGTCCCTCAGTTCCTTGTCTAGTTCCAGGCGAACACCGGTTTCCTCGGTCAAATCTGGTGGTCGTCTCAACGGTATTGGTTCCAATAGTTTGTCTAGCTCCGTTGGATCTATGGGTGAGAATGGCGATTGAAGGCCTCCCACGTATAGCCCTAAGCCAGGCATAAGATCCTGGCCTACGATCGCGTCGATAGCCGGTGGTAGATTCATTAGCTCGAAAGACTGTTCTGTGAGCTCTAGACCATATCGTACTGGAGTTTGTACGGTTGAGCCTATTCGCCGTGTACGAAGACTACGATCAGCTAGGTATATATAGGATCCTCCGGAGCCGACTTAATTTGCAATCCCCAATCGTGTGCGGATGTCGAATCAATGCAACTTCTGTTTGCCCCAGAATCCACTAACGCCCTGCATGTCTTACCGTTAATCAGGATGGATATGAATACTCGATTGTCCATTGAAAGTAATGGATCTTTGATCGATAGTATCACAGGTGTGCTAGACGGGAAAACTAAAGTTGCATCTACATCCGACACCCTTACGTCCTATTCCTGATCGCTGCCTATGGTTTCCCACGTTGCATCCTCTTCTAACTCACCCTGTTCGATTTCGTCTGGGTGTGCCAGTATGGAAGCAATGTGTGTGTCTGTAGGCGTGGTCTCCTCCTGCTCCGTTTGCTGGTCGTCCGAGTCTGTTAGAGCCGTAATGGTGTTGACCGCGGGCAAACTCTTATCGAAGGATACGCCTTGCTTAAATCCTCGGCCCGAGCTGGATGTGAATCCAACCCTTTTGTTCGACTGGTAGTGCTTGCAGGATGATATATGCCTGAAACTGGGTGGGGCACCCGCTCTGCACGCGTAACACGTGGTGGTCGTAGACGTGCTTGTGCGTTGTGTGCTGCCTCCTCCTGTATTCGTATTCAAATTACGATCTCGTTGTTGGGCTGGAAACTGTCTACGCCTATCCCCACATTCATCTGTGTCCGTACCCGTTGTCTGAGGATGGCATCGGTTTCTTGTATGTCTGGATTTAAAATGCGGAGAAGGTCTTCAGTCTCCAGGTGGTCCCAACCTATGTGGTGTTGTAGCGTGCGTTCATACGTCATATTACCTGTCAGGTCCTCGAGGGCCTGTATGAGGCAGTGATTAAGCAACCGCTTAGGAAAGTCCTTGCCCTTATCTGCTCGCTCCCAGGCTCTCTTGTGAACTTCCACAATCTTGTTCAAATGTTCCCTGGCTGACTCTACACCCTTGGTGCGGGGATTACCCTTCGCCAACTTCTTAAAGGTAGGGTCTACGGTGGCCTTGCTCTCATGTTGACAGATTTGGTCTATGACCTGTTCCGCCGGATATACCCTCAGCTCATTATGGTTGTCACGGAGATAGTCAATTGTGGCCTTTGCTGCCTTAAAATGTATGAGTACCTTATAGAACCAACGTACCATCCACGACTCATCTAGTCCTGAGACATGGGCGTTCTTCAGTGCCTCTTCTAGCGCCCCTCGTGTGTCTCTATCGGCTGTGCTGCTTAATTGATAACGGTCTAAAGGCCAATCGGGCCATGTCCGTGGCTCCGGAGCTCTGTTCTTCCTGATAGCTTCCAATTGAGTATTCAACGCTCCTTTCAACGTATCGATCGTGGACGTTAGTAATGTACATCTTGGGACATCGTAGTTTCCTGTGCTCGACAAAGTTCATCCACAAAGAAGGATATCTTCCCTTCGAGGCGTTGACACATGGCTCGGCGATGCTCGTTCCACTGCGCTGGTGTCATGATCGGCTCTCTCGCCTGTTCGTCTTTGTGCGGTCGTTTTCTGCTGCCATGAACATTACCGTCGTCGACATCACTAGACTTGCGCATATCCTGTATCGATCGCGCGAAGTCTCGGTGCTGTCGGCTGAGTTCCCATCGTCTACGTAGTTGTTTTCGTTCGGCTTCCCTACGATAATCCCCATGTGGGTCGCTCAAATATTGCTCTAGCTGTCGGCCCCTGATTTCGTCAGAGTTTTGCTGACGAGTGCCCGTGGCCCACCCTGACATATTTCTATGCCGTTGGACTTGTCGCTCATCCCGTTGCCTGCGAGGGAATCCTGACTTGCACTGGTAAAACTCCCCGATCGAGTTCGCTTTCGAGTGAAATCTCGTTCAGGTGCTCGGTGAAAAGGCTGCCATGAATACGGTCTATCACCCGCTGAATGAATGCCCGAAGTACCTCGGACATTGGCTACCCTGTGTCGCTCAGCTGCTGGTTCAGCAGACTTTGAACGACTAGTATGCCTAATCACAAATTGCACCTCACTGTCTTCTGGATCTGCTCTCCCTCTTGCCGATAAGCGAGACCCGTGCCCCAACTGATGTCGCCTACTTGCTGCCTGGCCCACGTCTTGGTCTGTCTGTTCATGTCGCGGTTGTTCATCTCTTCGACGCGATGCTACTGTCTGGCGCGAAGAAGCTGTGCCGCCTTGGTGGGTCTGCTCGAAATCAGACAAAGATCTCTGGGTTGCTTTTGCCGTCGCGACGAGTGCGTCGAGGGCTACGGGGTGTTGGACGCATAGGCATCTTGATGTTAAGACTTCGATGTATGGCTTTGTGTTGTTGATGAATAGTTGGTCCAGATTGAAGGAGTGTCGGCTATTATATAATAGTTGACTTCAGCCATTTGTGTTACACACTTTCTTCCGCCGTTCTCCTCTCGTGATACCAAAATAGCTAATTATCATTGAATCATGTTGATGTCTACAAGGTCTGCTTGCGGGTCCCCGAAAACTCGTTGCTTCTTGATGATTGCTAATCATTTTGTTTGGGTTGGTTTTGTTAATGAGTACTCGTTTTGCTCTCCTTTGCTCTGTCTATAGGAGTAATTAAGAGTTGCTGATAGACTCGAAGCGTGTTCAATGATCAACCGCCTGTCGTGTTCTAGCGTTCTGAATGCTCCTTTAATCCAACCTTCGGACCACTGTACTCCAACATCAATCAAATCCGAGGCCTGCAGCCAGGAAGTTCAGGTCAAGGTTCCCAAGAATAACCTTGAAGCCCAAGGTAGATACATCGGTTATGAAGTTGGAAAACCAAAAAACAAATTCCTTATTCAAACCAACTTGAGTGTACTTGCACGATGCCTGATAAGTGCCGTCTACTTTTGCATGTACTATTTCTTCTGTACTTTGCAAGAGTCCGCTGCATCTTGACGATTCGCCTTATACGTCGGTGATAACGTTCTCCTTAGTTTTCACCAACAATCATACAACAAACCGTACCAGGCTATGTTGGTCCTACGGCTGATTCACTTACGTTGACTTCCTTTCTCTCTAGAATGGAAATTTAAGTATATATATATATATATATATATGTATATATATATACGAAAATGTATTCTGTCTTGTAACATCGGTAAATATGTCTTATAGTTGTGTGTTGGTCGTGGGTTCGATACCCCCCGTGATATAATTTTTCCTATGCTTTCGTGACCATCGAAGTTCGCGCATGCAACGATGGCGAACATTCGACTCCGAGATATTTTCGAAAAATCGATCTTCTAACCATGCCAGTCTTTTCGTCTAGCCAATTGATTACCAAAACTTGCTCCCGTAGTTGATATTTGTTGAAAATACGAGTTGAAATCGCATTTTTTTCTCTGTCTCAGTTTCTCCCAAACTGTGCCTAGCTCCTCTTCTGCATTGCTACCTGTCTCACGCGCGCTTAATTCACACGTTTCCATTCTACGTCGCCTGACACTGTCGATTCTACATTGCTACCTGCTTTTCTTGATCACCTCTATCTGCCCTTTGTCGTCTCTGTACTCGCCCACACCTATGAAAAAATCTGCCATATCGACCTTCTCTACGCCAAATTACGTTCTTCTATACCCCTAACTGCGATACTGCATCATGTTCGTGTTGTGTGGATTGACTAGGCCAGTCAAAACATTGTTCAAACGTCCTATGACTGCTAATTAGTCAGAGGGAGGCCTTGATTGTCAACGACGGCCTGAAAAGTCGCATTGGAATTGAAGTATCTGGATTTTCGGACCGAAGATGGATTAAAAAAATCAAAGAAGAAAAAATTTAGAAATAAAAAATGCTAAAAATTGCATATATTACTAATCACTCCAATTTGCTCTAGATTTAAAATAATTTTTAAAATATGCATAAAATATAAATATATATATATAAATCACGCAAGTGATCAAACCGAGCAAAACGGATATATATATATTATATATATATATATATATATATATATATTCCTTTTAATTAAAATTAGTAGCATTCGACCGGATGGTCGGATAACTATATATATATATATATATATATATATATATATATATATATATATATATATAGAAAAAAAAAAAGAAGAAGAAATAAAATGCTCATCAGCTAAATAAAATGGGCACCTGTTAATTTCTGCATATATTACTAATCACTCCAATTTGCTCTAGATTTATAATAATAATAAAATCTGCATAATGTATATATATATATATATGAAAATCACGCAAACGTATCAAACCGAGCAAAACGGAAGGTGGGGATTTCTTTTCACTTATCTGTGCTCGGAAGTCTTTGCTCCTGTCGTAGTTTACAAGCTCCTTCTGGCTATCCGGTTCTGAGGGAGATCAACTCCCCTGTGCTCGGAAGACTTTGCTCCTGTCGTACTTTACAAGCTCCTTTCAGCTACCCGGTTCTGAGGGAGATCAACTCCTGTAATTCGTCAATAAAATGAACTTCTCCGTCCACTATTATCCTCGAGATAAAATCGAATAATACACCTAAAGTAACTAGTCGTAAAAAAATGTAGTAAACACATCAAAATACGATACTAAAACCTACTGAGTCTCTCCTGAGGCTCAGTGCGGTGTATTTATTCTTATATTTGATTGTCTACGTGGTCTACAAATAATTCACCTCGTGTGAATTAATTGTAAATTAATTCTAACTTCACACTGATAGTGGTTTAAGGGGACTTTTACCACATTGTCCCATCCTATTGTCACTATCGAGTTAACGAATGCTTTTATTCTGGAATTTCAACACAGTACTAGAAAAAATTTTCTGCACATTTATATTAAAAGTTTGGTACTTGTTCATAGCATTCGCACATCGGTTGATACATGGGATTTGAGTGCGCAGAAGGGAATTACTATATATTTCAGTTTAGTGGTAAATGGAGGCAAATTTATATTTTATCTGTTCTCCCTCTTCCTGCGTCGTTTGTGTAGGTAGAATCAAATGGCGGCCGAGAACCTTCTAAACATTCAATCAATCCAGGATGACATACGCTCATAAATGATGGATTAGACCCGACATATCCCCGGCGTAACACTGGGGACAGGGCCCAAACGCTTGACATTGCATGAATATTTCCAATGAAGTTGTCATAGGATATAATGTATATTCTTCATTTATCCTCGTATCCAAACAATCACAATACTGAGAGACAATGCCCATAGGCTAAAAACAATCCTAGTTTCCATACGTCTGGGATCAACAGAAGTTTGACGTCTCTTCAGATGACATCCTAAGTCCTTGTTGAGTTTACTTTCTAGTATATACATGTAGCTTTTGATAGAAACGCACATCGTGTGTTAGTCACTAAAATTTCGTATCTAACGAGTATCGCAACATATAAGCAATATATCCTTAAATTTTGCACGAACTCAAGCTGACGTGGAACCTCTTTTAGATTCATACAATTTCCGGCGTAGACCTGTCAGAAACAAGACGCCAGACAGCTTGGCAAAGAGCAGATAAATCTGCCTCAAACTAGACATCTTCGACTTTAAGCGGATAGAACTCGACAAATATGCGGTGAGAACCCGGCAGGTCGAAATACCATACAAAAACCCTAAAACTGATTCAGATTGCGAGGCTGCCACGAGGGAGGAACAATTCAATACTTCGTCGGCGAAAACATTCATAAAGACGAGTGCTGCAACCTTGATGTTTTGGAACAGATTTTCAACCTGCGAGGCCAATGAAAGATTCTTGTAAGGTACAATTATTACAAATAATTAATAACACTATAGAAGAGCCAGAACACGAGGTTTCATTTACTATGCCTCACTTGGCGAAGTCACTTTGACTCCGATTGCAGATTTATGTAATCAAATTGGTTTCAATTAGATTACTAAAGAAAAGCGATTATAATCAGTGAATTTCTCATTATAAGAGCACAACCAAATACATCTGCTACTGGCAGCAGTCCTGTGATAATCATAAAATCACATGTGCCAGCGATTCGTGAATAGGTGATTTATACAACCAATCCTATTCTTCCATCAGAGAATGTTTACTTTGATGTCCACCACTGATAGTAGCAGTGTCCAGTGCTTCACAAGAGCAGAACCGTATGGTCCAGCCCCACAGATACACAACCAACTTTTAGTACACGTTTTGAAATATGTACGTGAGATCCGTTCTCATAGTCAGAATAATGTTCACAGCGTGTACATGGGCAAGGATAAAGGTAACTCTGTAATTGACGATGAAAAATCGCCGTCAGAAAAACATCTTTTCACCAGTGAAGAAACGATGCTCAACGAAGTGTCAAGGTTACGTATGTAACAACAACTCACGCCAACGAAGCCACTGCGTAACTCTGATCGAATCTATCGCATATTTGCGATTCTTCTGCAAACAACGAATTTCTCTTTAGAGATGATCATACAGCAGCGACAGAGACAATGAGGGTAGCCTACTTTAATAAGACTATTCACAACACCGTGAGAGAATAAGTCTAAATGTACATCGAGCACACTTTGATGTACTGAAAACCATCAAGAGCGACGACAAGTTGCATCGATCGAATACAAGGGAGTATATCCGAGCCCAAATAATAGGTCACGCCGATTACGAATTTCATAGAGAAGTCAGCAAGGCTACTTCGAAAAGAACACTAATCAATGTCTGTCAATCTTTATGTGAGTCCGATTAAGTGAAGTATGCTCAATCTGACTTTGGCTATGCACTTCAAGTATGCTTCGACAAGTCGAAGCGTTAGCAAGGTACTGTCATGCAGTATCGAGAATTACGATACCAAGGTCTGCTCAATCTACCATTGGAATACGACCAAGGAAAGACTGCTCAATTTGTTCTTGCAATACGACCGAAAACAAACCGTTGTGAGTATAGAGCTAAGACCGTCAATGTCTGAGAGTGCCCTTGTAAAACTACGCACATATCGTTAGGAAAGCATGCAGACGTTACAAACATATTTACGGTTTCCAAAGTCGGCATCCTTATAGAAGGAAAAGTGGTACAAGATGCATTATTGTATGTCGTCCATCAATGACAAAAGGAGCATATGTAAAGCTGAAGAAGGTACAAAACGGTCATGCATCCCTCTCATGCATCCCTCGAGCTTATGAAGCAACAGTTGTGCGGTATCAAGAGAATGCCTGAGAGACGACAGGTCTCACAAACTCTTCTTTGATTTATAGAAGTCATCAGTGTGAGCTCACTCCTGAGAGCTAATCAAGTTGCCTAAATTACTCCCGAGAGAACCGACTCCGAGAGCAGATTAAGTTTCTCGACCGACTTTCGAGATTCATTATGTCTGTCAACCGCACCATTCTAAATATAGTTGTGTTCCATGTGAGTCACAACCTATGCGGATGGCATCATGTGATCAGTGTGAGATTTAGTTGCAGAGGAGTCGAAATAGAATAGCATCGAAGTGTTAAAAGTGTTCTGCAGTAGGTTTCTTATATTGACCATATAATATTTTACCTGAGCAGCCCAAGTGGCTGAACACTAGCACAAACACTTTAGGTATGAAATCAAAGGTGAGGTCAGAAATAAATATATATATTTGCACTTTATTTAAAGTCTACTACACTGCACTTCGACAATGCCCCTCATATAAGAAAGCGTTTGGGAGACTCGTGAATTGATTTGGGCCAAGGGCCGCCGCCATTCACCAGAGATTGTCGTTGCACAACTGATCTCAACATTAAGAATACAGAGTTACTAAGAAGAACAGGACTGACCTGTTGATCTTCAGCTAGTCCGCTTTCAATTGGGAAACACTCGCACAGGCTATTGTTAATAACAAGACTTCATAATTGAAGCCTGCTTCTGGATGAGGTAGAAGTGGTGGTGGGGGTGGTCAGAGACACACTCACGAGCTGATAGTGAGCGTAGAAGGCTCATGACACTCCAGCTATTTGAACAGGCAACTGGGATATCCGGGGTCAAGACTTTAAACAAATACCGCTGCCGTGATGAATGTGACGCAGTCCTACGGTAGAAAAAAGCCGAAAAAAGGGTTTCAACGGAAACCACGTTATTGTAAACTTCGATGGAAATTACTAGGTTTCAAACTATATTAAACCAAAATACAATTTAGTCAGTTAGGATTTAGCAGTGGTAGCTTGTGTAAGAATGATCGGGACTGCCTCTTGTTCAGAGCCTAAATATCCTCGATCACACAGGGTGTACCTCTAGCTGTTCTTTATTGAATAATTTTCACTAGTAGTAC
>LUCW03001869.1:0-28029 GCA_001586965.3 Sphaeroforma sirkka | reverse complement strand
ATTTGCAATGTGTATTCTATTCAAGACGCATACAATCACTAAATATATGTATTGTATTTTCAATTTAATTCAATCTTCGCTGATCATCATTTTGCGGAAACGGTATGGGAGAGGTCTGATAATTAGAGATAGAAATAGGGTTTCGTGTAATTTTTTATTCCATTTTGAAGACATCAAAATAACAAGAAGTCATGGATATGAATAAACTAGAGATGTATGCAATAATAATAAGAAACACGTATAACCTACATCGCATGTATATATCATATACACATCTGGAATGGATGCACGTTTCTCATTTACCTTGGTTGATGTTCACAAATGCCGTTTGGCGGTGGCTTTCCGTTATATTTTTTGATCGGTGGGGTGCCATTACCTGAGAGTAAAGAGCGTGTTCATCGTTTTCGTCTTGCATACGATTGACATCGCATACCCTTATCAGATCGGATCGTACAACAAATGTTATTGATATCTCTTTGAAATGGGTTATATCTTTCGTATAGTATATCTGTTGTATAAATGGACTGGACAATCAGATATGCGATGATGTTTCCCTACCTATATTAAGACTGAAAACCGTTGTTAATTGGGTCATGCGAACTATTTATTTAAGTATCTCGAAGGAAGTACGACATGGGCTCAAGCTTTTGTGCAGAGGAAACTTAAATTTAGATAACGTCCACACCCGTTTACAGTACACAGTGCTCTCGGCTTACATATCACATGGCATAAATAAAATTTATTCCGTATAAGGTAGTAAGGTAGAACAGCTAATAGCCAATCTCGTCCACATGAATTTAGAAAGTGCCGAATACAAATAGAACGGATTACCGTCACAGCTCAACGCACTTATTGTGAGAGAACCTTGAGGGACCTACCACTTTGTTCCATGTTTTAGACTTCTTTTCAGCAAGTTATTCCAGTAGCACGCTATGGGTAATTATTTCGACAAGCAATGCCAACGACAACATACAAGACAAAAGTATTTGTCCTATATCCTACAGAAAAGTGTACACTGGATTAACAGCTATTGTTGGCGGACTGTCGCGGGACACACCGCAAAGAAGCTGGATAAGGATCAACGATATGGTCAAGGCGGTTACAACGAAAAGAAGCTTACAAACGGATTGCCGAAACCTGGGTTTAAACGAGCATGTGAGGGCGATGAAGGTGCAATAGATACTTCACTAGAATGAGCCTCTGACTACCTTGTGGCTGCTATTCGCAGTATTACTTATAGTACGTGTTGATGACATTGTACATTTACAATTCAATGGCAGGAACCACTCTCATCATGAAGAGGTTACGGCTAGTGAAACTGGCTGCAAGATGAAAACTAACGAAACAATGCGAGAACCATGAATAAAGTTTAAAAATACATTTCGTTCTGCCTGGCATCACTGACACAAAAAAATTTGTCAAAAAAGATTTGTCACCATTTTATTAACAAATCACCCCAGCTCAATATGACACTCAAGCTGGATTCAAATCACGCTATTCTTGCCATACTCAACCCCTTGCCGCGATGAAAAAACAGAAACAATCCCTATCTCCCTCTTCCCCTTTACAGCACCACTTTGGGCACGAGACTCTCTCCCAACCTCGAAGGTTGAGAACGGGTCCCCGGAACCTGGGGAGGGACCCTCATGAGAGGGCGTGTAAGTTTTTTGAAATGAGAGATAAATATAAGAAGATAGAGAGTTGATTGGTAGGTTTTAATCTCTATCTTGGGGTACTCCCGAAGGAGAGTAGGAGGGAGAGCCTCCCGGTGACAAACCATGCTAGGAAGTAACCTGTCACACTGTCCTCGGGGTTAGTAGACTTCATGGTCTCCTCTTCAGGGTAGGGTCCTTTGGAAGGATGGGGTAATCCTCGTTACTCTTGAGCACTACACTTCCGTAATTAATCTCTCCTTATTCTACTAGATAACCTAAAAGTATAACTTATGATTATCTATTCACCTTGGAGTTATGGGAGCTGGCTAGAAAATTTACTTTCCACCAAGACCATTCACCTCTGTGATCTTCCATCTAATCTTATCCATTTCCTTGGAAACAGGGCCACCCTTAATATCTCCTAAGTTTGCCGTATTAAATCCCCATTTCCCATTTTAAAAAAATCTATATGTCTCAAAATGACGTGTGCCTTGACACCACTAAAGCATACCAGTAAAATGGTCCTTCCGAACGCCATGGATGCTGTTGCATAAGCTGGAATGACAGAGAACTGGATTGAATTGTGTCCGTATATATGTTTGGGAATCTTCTCTCATTCTAATTTGTGTATCATTTGAAGCTACAAAGAAAAATGTATAATACTCAAGGTTTGTTCAGAATTCCACAACTTTTGTTTTTTGTATCTATGGGCGTCCCTGACTCCCTGGTAAACTCCTCCGTTCCTATCACTTTGTTTTTTTGCTGATTAGGGTCCTGTAATCCAGTCTAGAATAAGGGTACTCAAGCTTGGGAAGAAGTCATCATGTGCTGCATGCAGTACCGCCTCTTCCTTTCAAAGGGACATATCATCAAGCAAGCCAGCTGGCCCCCCCCTCCCTCCCAAAAAAATGTGAGCACTCTCAGCGGGCTCACGCCTACCACCCCATGCCCATGACCGTGGAACTCGACATTTATCCACAGCCTTTAAATACTTTGTACGCGACGTTTCACGGCTGGAGATAATGCAGGAAGGCTTGCCGCCAATACTATTATCCGACTGTGTAGTATCCCATTGTCCTTAAAACGCACTGTATGCCCTCAAGCATTGGTGCAGTTCGACAATCATAACTTTCCTTCATTCCTCTTTAGAACCTTTACAACAATTCCAGAAGCCTGACGCAAATAGCCTTCTAATTTACCTCAAATTGAAACAAATAGTATTGTTGTAGTAAACAAATCAAAATACGATACTAAAACCTACTGAGTCTCCCTGAGGCTCAGTGCGGTGTATATTCTTATATTTGATTGTCTGCATGTGGTCTACAAATAATAATTCACCTCGAGAGTGAATTAATTGTAAATTAATTCTAACTTCACACTGATAGTGCGGTTTAAGGGGACTTTTACCACACTCTCCTCAAACTCAAGCGTCACCAGTGATTGAAGAGCTTCAAAAAAATAAATGACCTCTTAAACTATTGAAAATTAAACATATATAACTAGTAGTGTAAATAAACAATATATATATATATATATATATAAAACTAATGAAATCCTTCTGCTGAGTAAGTTCTTGCCTTGAAACTGGTCTTTTGAACCATCCCGGCTGTGCTGGTATATTTTCACACCCCCCCAAAAAAGCTAGGGTATCCGCTGGTATGTTTTCACCCCCCCCATAAGCTAGGGTATCCGCTGGAGTTATACTCGCCTATAAGCTCGAGTTATGGAATCGTCTTTCGCCTCTATACCGTGGTGAAATCTCACGAGGAGAGACAAAACTCCGATCCGGAAGTAGATGATAGACATCTAGTATTCATCAACGTAACGTTGGAATTATTGTTGTTGTGCCGCTTTCTTCTTCTGCCGAGTTTGCTCGGCTTTGTGGTATGCCGCGATGTCATTCGGATCGTCAAAGCTTCATTTGACTCCCAAGTTGGATCACCATCCCGCCAGCGAACCAAGTATTCTGTATTCCCTGTGGAATCATTCTGTCTATGTCGAATGATGTAACGGAACGAGGAACTATCCTGCCACATATGATCTTCTAAAGGCTTTTCGGTGGCTCTATGGACTAGTCGCAAAAGTTCCACTCTAACTGGTTTACCTTTGAAAGTATCTGGAAGTGAACCATCCTTGTGTGTCAGTTCATATCCTTGTCCCTGTCTGGCTTTTGACAACGTATGGTCCAAACATTGGTCGCATTGCTTTGGTTGTGCGACCTTCGGACCGTACCATTACCACATCCCCTGGTTGAAAGGCGATAAAATCGTAAGGCATGGAGGGCGGTCAAACTGCCTGGATAGTGTGTCTGCGTATTTCTGCGTGACCTTGTAAAGCGTCGGCAAGATAGTGTCGTGCAAACGATCCAGCCGGTGTGCCCAAACCTCATTGGTGACCGGCTGATTCCCCGGAAGGTCATCCGTGAAGTCAGCAAACGGAACATGACGGCGACCGAAGTAAGCACTGAATGGTGCTGTCTTGTGTCGCCGAGATATTCGGAGGTTCTGGCACAGCATAATAAGTGGTAGTCGGACATCCCATGCCGTAGGCAAAGATTCACATAGCTTGCGAACTCCTTCGTGGATGTCTCTGTGTCTTCTCTCCGCTGCTCCCCAGAACCTGAGGGACGATATGGTGGCGACTTTGCATGCATCACTCCAACTTCTTGAGTTATTAATTTAACAATCTTGTTCGAAAACTCGCCTCCCTCGTCTGATTGAATTTTCCTGGGAAAACCATGTTCCCCAAAACACCTCCATAAGTTTAGATGTCACCACTTCTGCTGACTTTGTGGCCGTTGCTCTCAATATCGAGTACCCCGTTGCTATATCCAAGACGTGCAATATATATCGATTTCCTGCTGCTGAAACTAGTGGCATTGGAATCATGTCGACTTGAATATGATCCCACGGATACTTTGCCGTTATATTAATCATCGGGTGAAATCCCTTTCGTAACACCCTCTGTCCTAGACATGTGCGACAGTTTCTCCTAACTGTTTGTGCAAGTTCCAGAGCGTTAGGCCACAAATGTCCGTTCTGCTGTAGTTGAGCAACTGTATCTTCTGCTCTATGATGCCCAATCTCATGCTGACACAAGGTGAGCTGTGTGCGACGGCTTATCTCTTCCTCATCTGGAGAATCCGTCATGGCTACTTCCGAGATAGCGATCGATACTAGCCGAGACGTATCTAATGGGGTGACTTTCGATACTGAGGACGGTTCTGCATATCCCAATCGTGCTGAAAACGTCGCTGGAAGGCTGTAACCATTGCGTGGGCCTACTCTGGCAATGACTGTGTGACCCCATGGTGCCTTGCCACTCGCATACTTTCCGTATTTGAGGAAGGAGTGGGGCTGTCCTTGGAACTAATACTGGGTCGCTTTGTAGAAGCGACTTGAATAACTGGAACCAAGGCTCGTGGGGCGCCCACGGTAGACACACCGTAGCTGTGGCCCTCTCTGATCGTATCTTGCGCAACATTCTATGGATTAATCTCCATGGTGGGTTCATCCATCCGTCTATATCCTTCCAACAATGTGCAAACGCTCCACCCCTGTCATCGTCGGTGTAGTAGCGTGGCAAATGATGGTCCTGATGCGAAGCAAAGACATCGACATTATTCTCACCCATAATCCGTTGCGCTTGCTCAAAGTAGTCTGGAAAAGTTGCCAACATTCTGCATATGGTACCTCCGGGTCCTCAGTCTCAACAGTTCCCTCATGAAGCCTAGACCACGCGTCTGGTAACACGTTCTTTATACCCGGGATGTGCGAGATAGTAAAATTGAAAGGCGCTATGATGTGATGCCATCGTTGTAGCATCGGATTCAGCTTTAGCTGTGTGTTCATATACACCAAAGCCTTGTGATCAGTCAACACTGAAAAGCGTTGACCTTCGAGATGATCCCGGAAGTGTGTGAGACCATATACCAAGGCCAATAATTCCTTCATGGGTGTTATGTAATTGCGCTGTGCTGCGTTGAGGGTCTTGCTGAAGAACATTAGGTATTGCTTCTTCCCTTCTATGGTCTGGAACAATGCACCTCCAATACCGTAGTCGCTTGCATCCGTTTCGAGTTGTAAAGGTACTTCGTCGACGGGAAATTTCAACACTACTGCCTCAACTATGGCTTGCTTCATGGCATCCCAAGCTTGCTGGTGTCTCTGTTCCCACCTGTCTCCAATGATTTCCTTAGGCTTCAGTCTTACAAATTCCGGAGTGGGGGGGCAACTACCTCTGCAAAGTTTGGTAGGTGCTCGTGAAGAAAGTTGGCTAATCCCAAGGCCGATGCAATGTCTTTGTACTTCTTCGGGGTTGGCCAGTCAATGAGCTTGGCCTGCTTTTCATGGCAAATATCAATTCCGGCCTTCGATACTCGCTTCCCCTAGGATCATGACTTCTTTGACTGCAAAATGACATTTTGAAGGGTTTAGCTTGAAACTGTGGTACGTCAGCCGCCGAATGACCTCTTTCACTACTCGTACGTGTTCCTCGTAGTCATCTGTTGCTATTACGATGTCGTCCAGGTAGTGGTGTGCCGGAAGTCCTTGCAATATCACACTCAGTGTACGCTGAAACTGCTGCGTCAGTGTGTGTAGTCCAAATGGCGCTGATGTAAAGGAATACTGGCTTTTTTGCCATGTGTGAAACTGAATAGATACTGAGAATCAGGGTGAATTGGGAGTCGATGGTACGCTGCGGTTAGATCCAATGTCGTGTAATATCTCTTCCCTTTGATGTTACCAATGATGTCGTTGATACGGGGAATAATGAACTGATCCGCCGGTATTAATGCATTCACCGCTCTGAGGTCCAAACACACTCGCACTTTCTTTAGTTCTCCAGATTGAGTATACTCTGGCACGGCGAGCAAGGGTAAGTTGACGGAAGTGGCTGTATCCCTTTGAACTATGACCAAATCTTGAATCCACTTCTGCACCTGTCTATCTACCCATGGTATCCATTTGTCTGCTACAAAGTTCCTTACTGCCTTCCGCATCCTTGCAGCTTGATCTGGTGTCACTGGCAATCTAACTTCACCTCCTTCCAGTCTGCACCTGTCCTTTTCTCGAATACCGTCATTGTCCCTCAGTTCCTTGTCTAGTTCCAGGCGAACACCGGTTTCCTCGGTCAAATCTGGTGGTCGTCTCAACGGTATTGGTTCCAATAGTTTGTCTAGCTCCGTTGGATCTATGGGTGAGAATGGCGATTGAAGGCCTCCCACGTATAGCCCTAAGCCAGGCATAAGATCCTGGCCTACGATCGCGTCGATAGCCGGTGGTAGATTCATTAGCTCGAAAGACTGTTCTGTGAGCTCTAGACCATATCGTACTGGAGTTTGTACGGTTGAGCCTATTCGCCGTGTACGAAGACTACGATCAGCTAGGTATATATAGGATCCCTCCGGAGCCGACTTAATTTGCAATCCCCAATCGTGTGCGGATGTCGAATCAATGCAACTTCTGTTTGCCCCAGAATCCACTAACGCCCTGCATGTCTTACCGTTAATCAGGATGGATATGAATACTGATTGTCCATTGAAAGTAATGGATCTTTGATCGATAGTATCACAGGTGTGCTAGACGGGAAAACTAAAGTTGCATCTACATCCGACACCCTTACGTCCTATTCCTGATCGCTGCCTATGGTTTCCCACGTTGCATCCTCTTCTAACTCACCCTGTTCGATTTCGTCTGGGTGTGCCAGTATGGAAGCAATGTGTGTGTCTGTAGGCGTGGTCTCCTCCTGCTCCGTTTGCTGGTCGTCCGAGTCTGTTAGAGCCGTAATGGTGTTGACCGCGGGCAAACTCTTATCGAAGGATACGCCTTGCTTAAATCCTCGGCCCGAGCTGGATGTGAATCCAACCCTTTGTTCGACTGGTAGTGCTTGCAGGATGATATATGCCTGAAACTGGGTGGGGCACCCGCTCTGCACGCGTAACACGTGGTGGTCGTAGACGTGCTTGTGCGTTGTGTGCTGCCTCCTCCTGTATTCGTATTCAAATTACGATCTCGTTGTTGGGCTGGAAACTGTCTACGCCTATCCCCCACATTCATCTGTGTCCGTACCCGTTGTCTGAGGATGGCATCGGTTTCTTGTATGTCTGGATTTAAAATGCGGAGAAGGTCTTCAGTCTCCAGGTGGTCCCAACCTATGTGGTGTTGTAGCGTGCGTTCATACGTCATATTACCTGTCAGGTCCTCGAGGGCCTGTATGAGGCAGTGATTAAGCAACCGCTTAGGAAAGTCCTTGCCCTTATCTGCTCGCTCCCAGGCTCTCTTGTGAACTTCCACAATCTTGTTCAAATGTTCCCTGGCTGACTCTACACCCTTGGTGCGGGATTACCCTTCGCCAACTTCTTAAAGGTAGGGTCTACGGTGGCCTTGCTCTCATGTTGACAGATTTGGTCTATGACCTGTTCCGCCGGATATACCCTCAGCTCATTATGGTTGTCACGGAGATAGTCAATTGTGGCCTTTGCTGCCTTAAAATGTATGAGTACCTTATAGAACCAACGTACCATCCACGACTCATCTAGTCCTGAGACATGGGCGTTCTTCAGTGCCTCTTCTAGCGCCCCTCGTGTGTCTCTATCGGCTGTGCTGCTTAATTGATAACGGTCTAAAGGCCAATCGGGCCATGTCCGTGGCTCCGGAGCTCTGTTCTTCCTGATAGCTTCCAATTGAGTATTCAACGCTCCTTTCAACGTATCGATCGTGGACGTTAGTAATGTACATCTTGGGACATCGTAGTTTCCCTGTGCTCGACAAAGTTCATCCACAAAGAAGGATATCTTCCCTTCGAGGCGTTGACACATGGCTCGGCGATGCTCGTTCCACTGCGCTGGTGTCATGATCGGCTCTCTCGCCTGTTCGTCTTTGTGCGGTCGTTTTCTGCTGCCATGAACATTACCGTCGTCGACATCACTAGACTTGCGCATATCCTGTATCGATCGCGCGAAGTCTCGGTGCTGTCGGCTGAGTTCCCATCGTCTACGTAGTTGTTTTCGTTCGGCTTCCCTACGATAATCCCCATGTGGGTCGCTCAAATATTGCTCTAGCTGTCGGCCCCTGATTTCGTCAGAGTTTTGCTGACGAGTGCCCGTGGCCCACCCTGACATATTTCTATGCCGTTGGACTTGTCGCTCATCCCTCGTTGCCTGCGAGGGAATCCTGACTTGCACTGGTAAAACTCCCCGATCGAGTTCGCTTTCGAGTGAAATCTCGTTCAGGTGCTCGGTGAAAAGGCTGCCATGAATACGGTCTATCACCCGCTGAATGAATGCCCGAAGTACCTCGGACATTGGCTACCCTGTGTCGCTCAGCTGCTGGTTCAGCAGACTTTGAACGACTAGTATGCCTAATCACAAATTGCACCTCACTGTCTTCTGGATCTGCTCTCCCTCTTGCCGATAAGCGAGACCCGTGCCCCAACTGATGTCGCCTACTTGCTGCCTGGCCCACGTCTTGGTCTGTCTGTTCATGTCGCGGTTGTTCATCTCTTCGACGCGATGCTACTGTCTGGCGCGAAGAAGCTGTGCCGCCTTGGTGGGTCTGCTCGAAATCAGACAAAGATCTCTGGGTTGCTTTGCCGTCGCGACGAGTGCGTCGAGGGCTACGGGGTGTTGGACGCATAGGCATCTTGATGTTAAGACTTCGATGTATGGCTTTGTGTTGTTGATGAATAGTTGGTCCAGATTGAAGGAGTGTCGGCTATTATATAATAGTTGACTTCAGCCATTTGTGTTACACACTTTCTTCCGCCGTTCTCCTCTCGTGATACCAAAATAGCTAATTATCATTGAATCATGTTGATGTCTACAAGGTCTGCTTGCGGGTCCCCGAAAACTCGTTGCTTCTTGATGATTGCTAATCATTTTGTTTGGGTTGGTTTTGTTAATGAGTACTCGTTTTGCTCTCCTTTGCTCTGTCTATAGGAGTAATTAAGAGTTGCTGATAGACTCGAAGCGTGTTCAATGATCAACCGCCTGTCGTGTTCTAGCGTTCTGAATGCTCCTTTAATCCAACCTTCGGACCACTGTACTCCAACATCAATCAAATCCGAGGCCTGCAGCCAGGAAGTTCAGGTCAGGTTCCCAAGAATAACCTTGAAGCCCAAGGTAGATACATCGGTTATGAAGTTGGAAAACCAAAAACAAATTCCTTATTCAAACCAACTTGAGTGTACTTGCACGATGCCTGATAAGTGCCGTCTACTTTTGCATGTACTATTTCTTCTGTACTTTGCAAGAGTCCGCTGCATCTTGACGATTCGCCTTATACGTCGGTGATAACGTTCTCCTTAGTTTTCACCAACAATCATACAACCGTACCAGGCTATGTTGGTCCTACGGCTGATTCACTTACGTTGACTTCCTTTCTCTCTAGAATGGAAATTTAAGTATATATATATATATATATATATGTATATATATATACGAAAATGTATTCTGTCTTGTAACATCGGTAAATATGTCTTATAGTTGTGTGTTGGTCGTGGGTTCGATACCCCCCCGTGATATAATTTTTCCTATGCTTTCGTGACCATCGAAGTTCGCGCATGCAACGATGGCGAACATTCGACTCCGAGATATTTTCGAAAAATCGATCTTCTAACCATGCCAGTCTTTTCGTCTAGCCAATTGATTACCAAAACTTGCTCCCGTAGTTGATATTTGTTGAAAATACGAGTTGAAATCGCATTTTTTCTGTCTCAGTTTCTCCCAAACTGTGCCTAGCTCCTCTTCTGCATTGCTACCTGTCTCACGCGCGCTTAATTCACACGTTTCCATTCTACGTCGCCTGACACTGTCGATTCTACATTGCTACCTGCTTTTCTTGATCACCTCTATCTGCCCTTTGTCGTCTCTGTACTCGCCCACACCTATGAAAATCTGCCATATCGACCTTCTCTACGCCAAATTACGTTCTTCTATACCCCTAACTGCGATACTGCATCATGTTCGTGTTGTGTGGATTGACTAGGCCAGTCAAAACATTGTTCAAACGTCCTATGACTGCTAATTAGTCAGAGGGAGGCCTTGATTGTCAACGACGGCCTGAAAAGTCGCATTGGAATTGAAGTATCTGGATTTTCGGACCGAAGATGGATTAAAAAATCAAAAGAAGAAAAATTTAGAAATAAAAAAATGCTAAAAAATTGCATATATTACTAATCACTCCAATTTGCTCTAGATTTAAAATAATTTTAAAAATATGCATAAAATATAAATATATATATATAAATCACGCAAGTGATCAAACCGAGCAAAACGGATATATATATAATTATATATATATATATATATATATATATTCTTTTTTAATTAAAATTAGTAGCATTCGACCGGATGGTCGGATAACTATATATATATATATATATATATATATATATATATATATATATATATATATATAGAAAAAAAAAAAGAAGAAGAAATAAAATGCTCATCAGCTAAATAAAATGGGCACCTGTTAATTTCTGCATATATTACTAATCACTCCAATTTGCTCTAGATTTATAATAATAATAAAATCTGCATAATGTATATATATATATATATGAAAATCACGCAAACGTATCAAACCGAGCAAAACGGAAGGTGGGGATTTCTTTTCACTTATCTGTGCTCGGAAGTCTTTGCTCCTGTCGTAGTTTACAAGCTCCTTCTGGCTATCCGGTTCTGAGGGAGATCAACTCCCCTGTGCTCGGAAGACTTTGCTCCTGTCGTACTTTTACAAGCTCCTTTCAGCTACCCGGTTCTGAGGGAGATCAACTCCTGTAATTCGTCAATAAAATGAACTTCTCCGTCCACTATTATCCTCGAGATAAAATCGAATAATACACCTAAAGTAACTAGTCGTAAAAATGTAGTAAACACATCAAAATACGATACTAAAACCTACTGAGTCTCCCCTGAGGCTCAGTGCGGTGTATTTATTCTTATATTTGATTGTCTACGTGGTCTACAAATAATTCACCTCGTGTGAATTAATTGTAAATTAATTCTAACTTCACACTGATAGTGGTTTAAGGGGACTTTTACCACATTGTCCCATCCTATTGTCACTATCGAGTTAACGAATGCTTTATTCTGGAATTTCAACACAGTACTAGAAAAATTTTCTGCACATTTATATTAAAAGTTTGGTACTTGTTCATAGCATTCGCACATCGGTTGATACATGGGATTTGAGTGCGCAGAAGGGAATTACTATATATTTCAGTTTAGTGGTAAATGGAGGCAAATTTATATTTTATCTGTTCTCCCTCTTCCTGCGTCGTTTGTGTAGGTAGAATCAAATGGCGGCCGAGAACCTTCTAAACATTCAATCAATCCAGGATGACATACGCTCATAAATGATGGATTAGACCCGACATATCCCCGGCGTAACACTGGGGACAGGCCCAAACGCTTGACATTGCATGAATATTTCCAATGAAGTTGTCATAGGATATAATGTATATTCTTCATTTATCCTCGTATCCAAACAATCACAATACTGAGAGACAATGCCCATAGGCTAAAAACAATCCTAGTTTCCATACGTCTGGGATCAACAGAAGTTTGACGTCTCTTCAGATGACATCCTAAGTCCTTGTTGAGTTTACTTTCTAGTATATACATGTAGCTTTTGATAGAAACGCACATCGTGTGTTAGTCACTAAAATTTCGTATCTAACGAGTATCGCAACATATAAGCAATATATCCTTAAATTTTGCACGAACTCAAGCTGACGTGGAACCTCTTTTAGATTCATACAATTTCCGGCGTAGACCTGTCAGAAACAAGACGCCAGACAGCTTGGCAAAGAGCAGATAAATCTGCCTCAAACTAGACATCTTCGACTTTAAGCGGATAGAACTCGACAAATATGCGGTGAGAACCCGGCAGGTCGAAATACCATACAAAAACCCTAAAACTGATTCAGATTGCGAGGCTGCCACGAGGGAGGAACAATTCAATACTTCGTCGGCGAAAACATTCATAAAGACGAGTGCTGCAACCTTGATGTTTTGGAACAGATTTTCAACCTGCGAGGCCAATGAAAGATTCTTGTAAGGTACAATTATTACAAATAATTAATAACACTATAGAAGAGCCAGAACACGAGGTTTCATTTACTATGCCTCACTTGGCGAAGTCACTTTGACTCCGATTGCAGATTTATGTAATCAAATTGGTTTCAATTAGATTACTAAAGAAAAGCGATTATAATCAGTGAATTTCTCATTATAAGAGCACAACCAAATACATCTGCTACTGGCAGCAGTCCTGTGATAATCATAAAATCACATGTGCCAGCGATTCGTGAATAGGTGATTTATACAACCAATCCTATTCTTCCATCAGAGAATGTTTACTTTGATGTCCACCACTGATAGTAGCAGTGTCCAGTGCTTCACAAGAGCAGAACCGTATGGTCCAGCCCCACAGATACACAACCAACTTTTAGTACACGTTTTGAAATATGTACGTGAGATCCGTTCTCATAGTCAGAATAATGTTCACAGCGTGTACATGGGCAAGGATAAAGGTAACTCTGTAATTGACGATGAAAAAAAATCGCCGTCAGAAAAACATCTTTTCACCAGTGAAGAAACGATGCTCAACGAAGTGTCAAGGTTACGTATGTAACAACAACTCACGCCAACGAAGCCACTGCGTAACTCTGATCGAATCTATCGCATATTTGCGATTCTTCTGCAAACAACGAATTTCTCTTTAGAGATGATCATACAGCAGCGACAGAGACAATGAGGGTAGCCTACTTTGTAAGACTATTCACAACACCGTGAGAGAATAAGTCTAAATGTACATCGAGCACACTTTGATGTACTGAAAACCATCAAGAGCGACGACAAGTTGCATCGATCGAATACAAGGGAGTATATCCGAGCCCAAATAATAGGTCACGCCGATTACGAATTTCATAGAGAAGTCAGCAAGGCTACTTCGAAAAGAACACTAATCAATGTCTGTCAATCTTTATGTGAGTCCGATTAAGTGAAGTATGCTCAATCTGACTTTGGCTATGCACTTCAAGTATGCTTCGACAAGTCGAAGCGTTAGCAAGGCTACTGTCATGCAGTATCGAGAATTACGATACCAAGGTCTGCTCAATCTACCATTGGAATACGACCAAGGAAAGACTGCTCAATTTGTTCTTGCAATACGACCGAAAACAAACCGTTGTGAGTATAGAGCTAAGACCGTCAATGTCTGAGAGAGTGCCCTTGTAAAACTACGCACATATCGTTAGGGAAAGCATGCAGACGTTACAAACATATTTACGGTTTCAAAGTCGGCATCCTTATAGAAGGAAAAGTGGTACAAGATGCATTATTGTATGTCGTCCATCAATGACAAAAAGGAGCATATGTAAAGCTGAAGAAGGTACAAAACGGTCATGCATCCCTCTCATGCATCCCTCGAGCTTATGAAGCAACAGTTGTGCGGTATCAAGAGAATGCCTGAGAGACGACAGGTCTCACAAACTCTTCTTTGATTTATAGAAGTCATCAGTGTGAGCTCACTCCTGAGAGCTAATCAAGTTGCCTAAATTACTCCCGAGAGAACCGACTCCCGAGAGCAGATTAAGTTTCTCGACCGACTTTCGAGATTCATTATGTCTGTCAACCGCACCATTCTAAATATAGTTGTGTTCCATGTGAGTCACAACCTATGCGGATGGCATCATGTGATCAGTGTGAGATTTAGTTGCAGAGGAGTCGAAATAGAATAGCATCGAAGTGTTAAAAGTGTTCTGCAGTAGGTTTCTTATATTGACCATATAATATTTTACCCTGAGCAGCCCAAGTGGCTGAACACTAGCACAAACACTTTAGGTATGAAATCAAAGGTGAGGTCAGAAATAAATATATATATTTGCACTTTATTTAAAGTCTACTACACTGCACTTCGACAATGCCCCTCATATAAGAAAGCGTTTGGGAGACTCGTGAATTGATTTGGGCCAAGGGCCGCCGCCATTCACCAGAGATTGTCGTTGCACAACTGATCTCCAACATTAAGAATACAGAGTTACTAAGAAGAACAGGACTGACCTGTTGATCTTCAGCTAGTCCGCTTTCAATTGGGAAACACTCGCACAGGCTATTGTTAATAACAAGACTTCATAATTGAAGCCTGCTTCTGGATGAGGTAGAAGTGGTGGTGGGGGTGGTCAGAGACACACTCACGAGCTGATAGTGAGCGTAGAAGGCTCATGACACTCCAGCTATTTGAACAGGCAACTGGGATATCCGGGGTCAAGACTTTAAACAAATACCGCTGCCGTGATGAATGTGACGCAGTCCTACGGTAGAAAAAGCCGAAAAAGGGTTTCAACGGAAACCACGTTATTGTAAACTTCGATGGAAATTACTAGGTTTCAAACTATATTAAACCAAAATACAATTTAGTCAGTTAGGATTTAGCAGTGGTAGCTTGTGTAAGAATGATCGGGACTGCCTCTTGTTCAGAGCCTAAATATCCTCGATCACACAGGGTGTACCTCTAGCTGTTCTTTATTGAATAATTTTCACTAGTAGTACTAAGTGTTCATGACCACTTGCCTAATTTGTAAATAGACACAATAACGTAAGTCACGTTAATACATTAGCTGATATAAATAAAGTTCCATCTGAAGAAAAGTTAAAAAAAGAAAAAGACTTATTGGATTTTGGAGATTGGCGGGAGGACCAAAATCTATAAGTAGTAGTTCGGAGATTATAAAATTTAGTTTATAATATCCTACATCTACTAATGTCTCAAATAGGTCCAAGTAGATGAGTCATACCAAATACTCAGGCTATTGGAGCCATCAAAGTGAATTTAGAACACTTTGGAAATATTGGAAGAAGAGCTTGTACTAAATTATTTAAAATACAAATAAAAACCAATGTATTATCTCAATTGATCTTGGTATTTTAGACTGACCGGAGGCCGTATTTCTACATAGCCCCCAGTAGCTTTTAGAACTACGAACGTACGTTAAGATACGATCTAGTTGGTAAAGCGAAAACCAAAGTAAAAACGGTTTCGGTCATGACTTATCGAGTAAGTATGTGCCTATATGTACGAGTTCAAGACTCATGTTGTACTCTATGTCGTTTAGTATTTGGTCCAGTAACCATTTCCGATGTAGGCGCCTTACGTTTATTATGTGGTAAGGTAATAGCCAAAGGCTGTTCTTCATTAGTAGGTAAGTTTGAACAATTTTCTGCACTGTTGGTAAGCAGATCAGAAAGTTTAGTCACGTAGGAAGTAGGTGGCAAATAGGGAATTTCAGATCCGACAGGGTTTGTAGTCACCTGAGGAAACCCTTTTCGTTTATCTCGTGTGTTCTTATGTAAACGCTTATTCCATTTCTTATTAAAGATACGAAGAAAGTCGCGAGATTCACGAAATGCATCGGAGGTTAGCCAAGCTACTGTCCCATCCATGAAACGGGTCTTGTAGTAAGTGTAACTGTCTTCGGATGTTTTGTCAATTATATCTTTGACTTGTGACTCCATAACTGGTACATCAGAATCAAATGAGCGAGCGAATGAGAGAGTTCGGAGGTAGGGATACGGTGAGTGCCTAGATTGGTTGCGCTAGTACCATCAATGTTATTCACTTCGTAAGTATCACTCTTCTCATCATGGTAGGAAATAACAAAAGGTCCTATCGTCTTAGAAGAGAGTTCGGTAACGTTGGCGTTTCGATTTATAATGTTAACGTAATCGCCGACTTTGAACTGAACAATGTTCTTAGTGTTATTCCATCGGTCATACGCTTTAAGTAGGACACGATTCTTGTGCTCAAGTAAACAGGGGTAAACAACGTTCTGCATATGCTCAATCTTTTAGCCACGGGGTAACGTGTTTCTCGGGCGCAGTTTTATCAAACGTTGCTTGTAATTCACTATAGCGGCCAAAGAAATAGTGAAACGGAGTGTTCCAGTTTGAGGATTCATGCAGTTATTCATTTGAGTCTGAACCCATCTCAAATGATAAGGCCACATATCCTCAACGTCGTCTAGTGCGGTACGCAAGAGTTTCTTAAGTTCTCTATGACGTGTCTCATTTGCACCCTGCGTTTGAGGTTTGTAAGGAACACCACGCCTATGGGTCATGCCTGATACGAGTATAAGTACCTCCATTACGTCGGTACAAAACTCACTACCGTTATCAGAACATAGTACTCGGGGAAACCGAAGTCATTAAAGACGGGATAGCATAATTCTGCCACTGTTTGTGGACGTTTGGTCGGTATTGCATAAAGCAAGTTATAGCCCGAAGCCACACATAAGAAATGACAGATATTTACATCGCCAGTATGCTTGGATCGCGGGAGTTTAACCAAATCGACTATGACTCGGCGCATCGGTTGGTCTTCTGTCACACTTTTAGGGGTGCCCAACCGTATCGCTTGATCTGGTTCTTTTCACAATCAGTACAGCGTCGGTATACTTCACGTATGGTTTTTTTCAGCGCCGGGTGATCAAGCCCTGCACGAATAGCCATTTTATAAGTATGCTCATATGCTCGATGCGTTAAATTATGTATAATTTTAACTCTACTTTCGAGCTCCTCTAAGTCAGTCAGATTCTGCGTAACGCTGGCTGGATGAACCATAGTCCTGTTGAAAAGGGCAACCTCAGTATCAGGAGGGGTAGACTCCTGAGATACATAATTAAAAACATTGGATTGTTGAAGTATCTTCTTCAGTTGTTTCGCAACTCCTGGCTGTTCTTTAAGCAGCGCTTTAAGTAGTCGAGTGCGAGCTTCAGGTTCTCTTAGAGTTTTGAGTCTTTGATCCATGGCCTTAGCTAGTTCCATGTTTTTTTACGATCTAATGCCGTTTCAATCGGCATTACCTCGACTGCAATCTTGTTGGGTGCATGTGTTGTACGAGTCTTGAGCTTTTGTTCAAACTCTTTAGACTCTTCAGGGTTTCCACTTAGTGGTACCTGCAGGACCGATGCGACAAACAATGGTGTGTTTCCAAGGTGTCTTCTTAATAGAATAGGATCCCTGATACAAAAAAACGTGTCGGTTTCACGGTCGACATAAATAGGTTCGTCTTGAATCATATTAATTAAATCACGTATCCATGGGTCGGAGTTACGTAAGGGACAACACAGGGTAATGGTAGATTTAGTAATATTAACATAATTTAACAGCTGTGCGATAAGTTGACAAGGTGGGTTAGCCCACGCATTATGCTTTGATAAGTCAAGCTGAAATGCATCACCTTTAGGATGAGTCAACGACCTATATTCAGAAACCTGTTTGTTATGTTCTGCGGCGAACATATCAACAGTAAATGGACCCCATCGTGATTGAGCGAGGTTAAACCATTTCTTATTTAGCATCCAATCGGTTGCTAATAACTCCTTGACTGTTTTCTGGTAGTCGGGCACAAGTCGAGAGAGCATGTCAGGAAGATGGTTATGTATTCCTGGTATGTGTGTTATATTAAAAGCGAACTTGGCAATAATGTCATGCCAGCGGCTCACCAACTGTGAATCAGGGTTCATATCTTTTAAGTATGTTAAAGACTTTTGATCACAGGCGACAGTAAAGTAACTTCCATAAAGGTAGTCTTTAAACTGTCTTAGCGCAGTAACTATAGCAAGGAGCTCTTGTTTAACGGTAGGGTAATTCCGTTGACTCTTATTATAACTCTTGCTAAAGAATTGTATGTAGCGCGGTTTACCATTTATCGTTTGGTAAAGCACTCCACCTACCGCTCGATCTGAAGCGTCGGTTGCTACTTGGAATGGGACACCATCCACAGGGTACTGCATGATGGGTGCGTCCATTACTTTACTTTTGACTAGTTTAAATGCATCATCACATTCTTTTAGTCCAAAGCTTTCCCAAAGGTCCTTTGTGCAGCCGTAGGTGACAGAAAGGCTTTAAGTAATGAGAAAGATGCGGTACCGAATCCGAGAAGAAGTTAACAAACCCACACACAGAGTTCACATCTCTTCCAGTAATTGGTGTTGATAAATCCAACAGAAACTGTTTCTTGCCAGGATCAATTTCTACCCCTGCTGCAGATACTTTGTAGCCAAGTAAGTGTATAGCATCTTTAGCAAAAAAGAACACTTGTCTTCGTTAATCTTAAGTTTAGCATGATTAAGTCGCTTTAAGACTTCTTTAACGAGTTTAGCATGTTCATGTGCTGTCTTTGTAAAGATAACTATATCATCTAAATAGACTGATACGTTATACGACAGGTCCGCAAATAGTTCCATCATAACTTGTTGGAAGAAAGAAGGTAACATGTGTAAGCCTTCAGGTGCACCTTTAAACTGGTACTTCTTACCTTGCCAAGTAAAGGAAAAGTATTTCCTATGAGGCTCATATATCTGTAGTTGATGGAATGCAGCTTTTAAGTCTATCTTGGAAAAGATAGTCGCACCTCCATTTTGCGTAGTATCTCGCTTATCTTAGGTAAGGGAAAACTATGTTGCGGAATTAGTTTGTTGATTGGCGACAGGTCTAGTACTACTCTTGTTTTACTAAACGTTCCATCAGATTTATATTGATCGACCGCTAAGAGAGCTAAGTTAACTGGGGTTGCATCATAATTGATTTCAATTAGACCCTGTTTTAACCAATCTTCGATTTGGGGTTTGACAACGTCTTTGTGTCTCCAACTCACGTAGTTATGTGAAGGACACTTTAACTTAGAGAAGTCGACGTTTGTTAAGTCAAGCCTAACGTACCCATTAGAGAACTTAAACATACACCAGTCAGTTATTGCAATCTTCCTGTTTTGTATAATTAAGTCCATAATTATATCGGTGAAGTGCGGAATCATATTCTTTGCTTCACCTTCCGGAGGTTTAGGTATCTTTAACATATTATCATCTGACTGATCTTTATTCGGGTCTAGCCCATTAGGCAGACCAGTGAGTGTTATACCTAAACTGAGAAGATCAGTCATACCTATAATTAAATCGTATTTCTGAGACATGTCAGTAACGATTAGGTGAGTCTTCACTTCTCTTCTATCTGACAGCATTATGTGTGCATAGTCAATGGCTTGTTCGCAAGTAGTAACTTTGCCATTTCCCAAGATTAAATCAGTTGTTTCGTTATGGACAGCCATATCTGTAGCGTAGGCTACTCGGCGTGAGATAGCAGAGACTTCAGCCCCTGGATCAAATAGTGCCATAACTTTTTCTCCATGTACGAAAACTGCTTGAAAGATACGTTCGTCTCCTTTGGTATGGATTTTATTGAACATTTTCTCATAATCTTGCTCTAGTGTACACATATGGTACTGTCAGTGCTTAACTTGGACGTCCGGTAAGTCCTTGCAATCCTCTTTGTGCCAACCGTTAGTACCCTTGCAAGTAGCACACTCTTTCATATAGTGTCCAAAATCTGGCTTGCCTGGTGCACTTACTTAACAGGGTCGTGTCTACCATTCCACTTGCCATTACGTTTTGTGAGGTTGTAACCACACTTCTTGCAAGGCGCTCTCACCTTCTTTTCACCTTTCGGTTCGGTAGAAGTAGAGCCAGTACCCCTCCAGTAGTAGTGCGAGGTTTCTTAGTACTACGCGCAGTATTAGTCTCTACTGCGTTTCGCTTAGTGGGCTGGGTGTAGCTCGTGGTACTAAGTACTCTAGTAGAGGAATTGGTATGCTTGTGAACTATCTTCTCAAAGACAGACCAAGGCATAGATCGCAAATCACCATAGGCGATGATGTCATCATTGACTTTCCTAAAGAGGTTAGCTCCCAGAGTCTCCATCATCTGACAAATTAATAAATATTCGCCAGTATAGGTACGACCACCCATCCGAGTATTCATATGTGTCATATGAGCTAGAGCACCTCGAATAGTGGTATCGTTCGCAAAGAACTTGCGAGACTCTAGAAGTTCACGGTCACGTGCATCTTCAAAAAAAGGTGTTAAGTATATTATCACGCAACTGGTGCCAGGGTAGGGCTTTCCAGTTGGGCTCATGTGCTTTCAAGATAGTTCGCCATTCACCTGGCTCACAGAAATGAATAAAGGCATTCATCATCTGCTTATCCTTAAGGCTGGCAGACTTCTTAAGTTGGTCGAAGGCCTTCTTAGTGTCTCCACTGTACTCTCATTAGTATAGAAATCGACCTCAGCCTGCGCGTTACCTAGCTGCTTTATAAAGCTTGGTTCTAAGTGTTCACGAGGCTCATGCTCAGTGCTACGGGCTGCTAGTGCCAAGATGGTGTCTATTTCCTTTCTCTTGTTATCGATTAGATAGCGAATGTTATCCGCTTTCCTATCGTCAAGGTTAGAGTCATTCAATAGACGGTCCTCAAGGACTTGCATACCAGAGCGTAATAGCCTGAGACGAGTATGTCTGGTTCTCACTTCCTCATCCTCAGGATTAGAGCGGGAACTCTCTAACGAGGTACTGGTGTAGCGATTGCCAAAATCGTGATTACCAGGGTTAGTTGGCAAATGAGGGTCGATATTACGAGGATGGTAAGCCTCGTCGAGTTCCATACGATCATATCCTCTGACAGGGTTAGGTTTGTCAAGAGGATGGTCAATGGTAGCATCAGAGCTATAGAGATTAAATTATGAAATATTTTTCTCTCGCCAGTGGTAACTGGCTTAGTAGTAAACATACTGGCTGGTAAACCAGTAGGTCTCGGGTTCGAAACTGGGCCCGAATTTTCTTCTTCTTCTTCGGTATAGGAAGAATATCAGCCAAGTGGGACACGATAGAGGGGTCCACAACTGTCGCTGCCGCTAGCTCCTTCAAGAGCGCTTCAGTGCGGTTCAATTGGCGTCGAGATTGAGAGGATCCAACCACTCGTTGTCGAGTTATGGCGTCCTCAGCTTCGGCCCCAAGATTTGAGCTGAATGGAATGGCTTCTCCATCGATGGCGAAACCGAAATTTTCGGACAGGTCCAATACTTCCTTTTACTCCGGATTTGTGCTGGAGTGTCCTTTAGATGTGGAGTTATAATGTCCCCGACATTCGTATCCACGAATTTTCCAGCCTTTCGACGTTTATCCCCAATATTTGACGGCACGTAGTCAGGGGGGGCAAGCTGGGGTCCTGAGCTTTACTCCTAGGTGATACACGGACGCTGGCGAGCCTTTCCGCGGTAGTAGATACCTCTTCTTCCAAGGCTTTAGGATCCGACGAGTCATCCTCAGAATTATCCTCTGTACCAACCTCAGAATTGGCTTCCCCAACAGTTTCCTCGGCAGGCTCAACTCCAGACAGGCTAGGTGTTTCCACAGGGACCTCAGGAACCTCGGCAGGCTTAGCAGGCTTAGAGCTAGCGGCTCCCTTTGCCTTTAGAAGTACCCTTAGCCATAGTATTTGCTGGCTAGTAAATCGATGTTAGACAGTCTAGAAGCAGTACACTACTGTAACTACTAGATAACTGAAAAATATGTAAACTTCGATGGAAATTACTAGGTTTCAAACTATATTAAACTAAAATACAATTTAGTCAGTTAGGATTTAGCAGTGGTAGCTTGTGTAAGAATGATCGGGACTGCCTCTTGTTAAGAGCCTAAATATCCTCGATCACACAGGGCGTACCTCTAGCTGTTCTTTATTGAATAATTTTCACTAGGAGTACTAAGTGTTCATGACCACTTGCCTAATTTGTAAATAGACATAATAACGTAAGTCACGTTAATACATTAGCTGATATAAATAAAGTTCCATCTGAAGAAAAGTTAAAAAAAGAAAAAGACTTATTGGATTTTGGAGATTGGCGGGAGGACCAAAATCTATAAGTAGTAGTTCGGAGATTATAAAATTTAGTTTATAATATCCTACATCTACTAATGTCTCAAATAGGTCCAAGTAGATGAGTCATACCAAATACTCAGGCTATTGGAGCCATCAAAGTGAATTTAGAACACTTTGGAAATATTGGAAAAAGAGCTTGTACTAAATTATTTAAAATACAAATAAAAACCAATGTATTATCTCAATTGATCTTGATATTTTAGACTGACCGGAGGCCGTATTTCTATATTATTATCTGCAAGGCTTGTAGTAACGACCATGTAAATGGAACCCGTAAAGGGTACTGCACTGATGGACTCTATTTACTCACCAAGCCACGCCCGGAGCGTGCAGACAATACCATCATGTTTTTAATACGGTGTAGCGTGGAAACAACTAGCTGTATTAAAGTGACAGATGATAAGCGTGCAGTACTCCCAGGATGTATAGGAGAAATAGATGATATTTTGCTAAAGCCTGGATGATAAATTTCTTTCGGACAACAACCACCCCCTGTATGGTCTCTACAGACGTATTTGTTAAATACACTCATTTGTATAGTATCATTGTGGCAAAACATAAGAAGGCCACTGGATAATTTGGTGCCTATGAAAAAAGTTCGACGTTTAAACCACCATCGCCATCAATGGTAAACTTACGAAATTAGCTCCGCCCTCGAAAATAATATTACCTGCTTTGATATAGATACCAAGATCAGCGAGAATAACGCAGTAAGCTAAATATGAATTTCATCACGCTTATGAAAGTTCGAATTATCTAAGAATACTCTATCAGCTAAGACTACATGAAAGAACTAAATTTCTTTTAGACTTGGAAAATAGTTGGACAGATTATTAGGATAAACTACGAGCCAAGACCACGAAGCCTAGCCTTGTTAGCTGTTGACCAGTTTAATTTAGACGGAACATTTATGAAGGTAGGTGTGTGTTTTTCGAAATAAAACATATTTATATTATACCTAAATACAATTTCCATCTTCCTAGTATGAACAAAAAGCTCTGCTCGCTTAAAGAATCAAGTACTCCTTTTTTTTAAAGAAAGAAATCACTCAAGGATATTATCAACTACAAATCCTGAAAGCACATAGTGTAATCACAGCAGGTCCCGGAGTATCAAATCATATATGATACGTAAGCATATAAAAATAGGATATTAATATCCACAGCGTCGCATTTAAGGTAGAGGTTTTACTATGTGGTATTTAAATACCTGTGAACAATCTTATGTATCTTGAGATACTAAAAGATGGTAAAGAATGGCTTTCCTCTATAACATCCTATACTGAGATGACTCATAGGATACAGGCTGAAGGCTGGAAACAAAGTTTTTTTATTTTAAAATAATAAACCTAGGTTTTACAACCTAATTGACTTGGTTTCTTAAGAAACCAATCAATGATAACTCAGCACCAGCCTCGGGTCGCCCTTAGGGAATGCCACGCCAAACTGGGACGGAACGTATATTTTTTGTTTTTATTTTTTTTCTTAAGTGGCCAATTAAACTGGAACCCTGGACAATGTGTACTTTCCTTAAAAGGATAAAATCCGTTTCATTGGAAGCGACTGGCAAAGCGCAATAGTGCATAGCCAACACAACTGTCAAACGGGGTGACCGTTATTAATATCTAGGCGAAACCGTAAATAAATGAAAGCGATGACGGTCCGAGAAGCGAAGGCTAGAGTAAATAAAATAGAAGAATTGTATTGAAGGAACAGATAAGTTCCATATACTTGGATACTTTATATTTCGAGAGAGCATAGAGATAGAAGTTGACTGGCAGACTCGTACTATAGAAAAATACGTCAGTTGTCTTTATGGATTTGAAAACTTCGTTGGTGTACGTCCTATAGCAGCCACTTGCGTTTACATGAAAGTGAAATACTGATCAGTATGGACTGCAAGGAACTTAAGCAAGCACTTCAAGCAGTCCAAATTGTACGTCACCCCATTGACAGAGTACCCTTTAAAGTGGCCACTTATGCTTTAATAGCGCAATGGGTAGTTGAGTATATTAGGTGATAGATATAGACCGCGATATATCCTCAGTAAGGTCCTAAACGACCTCTCAAGGCTATTATCCAGCCGGAAAGTAATAATTACTAGAAATAGTTTCCGACTTCAGAACCATATTTATGGCACCCCTTAAATGTAGCGTGTGACCGAAAATATCTCATAGCATACACGACCGCCTGGGTCTGTTCTCGTTGACGATAGTACATATCAAAAATAGTAAGATCAAATGAGATAACACATTTATTATTATCTGTTTCCAAATAATCAAATACAAGTTCCCTGAAAAAGCCTTTTCAATATAATCGAAGTGTTATAAATTCATTTTGATGGCTCATATAGGGATAATAATATATATTTCAAAAATGACAAGTATGTATATTACAATGTATGAACATATGGTATGGCTCTCATAGTCGCTGTAGTGGTGCATGAAATATTGATGGGATGAAGTGGTCAGTAAATTCCTGTTTGAAGCTTGGGCCAAGTAAGTCGGCAATGGAAGATATGCGCTGAGTCAATTCGGGCCGGTGTTGACAAAACACTGCTACTATCGAATGTTCCATATATTCGCTTGCTGACCTACTAAGTAGAGTACCCACCTCTGTGGCACGCCTGAGTTTTCGGTATGTATATCATATGCCTGACGCAATATCAGACAATAGTAGATTTAGCAAATTTTGTATAATAAATAAGAAGTACTAGTGTTTTTGTTGTCCTATCGCCAATCTCTAAAATGCAATGTCTCTTTTTAATATTGTTAACTGCTACCGAAACATGTTCAGTTGTGTGAACTGTCATTCTATTCATCGGGTACACTTACAGACAATTTGACATAATCTTAAAAGATATAAAAATCTGCATTCGAAAGCTGAAGATATCATAGTATGTGTTGCTCACCACCTTCCAGGAAGAATGAAGTTACCCAGAAAGTGGGGCTATGAATTTACAGTTTTAATGAGCTAACAGTCAATTATATATTAAAAGTTAAGAAAATTAACTGCTACCGAAACATCTTCAGTTGTGTGAACTGCCATTCTATTCATCGGGTACACTTACAGACAATATGACATAATCTTAAAAGATATAAAAATCTGCGTTCTAAAGCTGAAGATATCATAGTATGTGTTGCTCACCACCTTCCAGGAAGAATGAAGTTACCCAGAAAGTGGGGCTATGGATTTACAGTTTTACTGAGCTAACAGTCAATTATATATTAAAAGGTTAAGAAAAGCTTAGCACGATCAGAATTAGAGCTACTAAATAAATATGAATTGTATCTCAAATGTAATTATGCACAATCTTGAGGAACGTCGGATCCTGACTTCGTATTTTTTGTGTAGTTCTGGAAGTACATTGAATTTGGAATTTGTAGATGTACTCGGAGTACAAAGAACTCTCGAACTAAAACCGGTAAATCAAAGGTGAATGAATGAACCAACAAACTGAGTACTAGGTTCGTTTTAGTCATTCACCCAATTCATTACAAGTCGTCTACTATACATTTCAATATATTAGTACTTAATTTCTCTCTCTGAAGTTTACGTAAAAACGACTATGAACCTTGTTAAAACATTCAGATTAAACAGAGTATGGTAGGCCACATTCCTTTATTCTATCTTAGAACACAGATGCACTAATGACAAGTGTTATTATTGTCACGACAATAGCGGCATGTTTATTGATGAGGTTGTAACACTCAGCGATAGGGACAATATTAATTATTTCAAAAGGATAAGTTACAATGTATGTACATATGGTATAACAACTCATAGCCGTTGTAGTGGTTCGGGAAAGATCGATGGGGAGAAGTGGCCAGTAAATTCCCTTTTGAAGTTTGAGCCAAGTGAGTCGACGATGGAGGATATACGCTGAGTTAATTTAGGCCGGTGCTGACAAAAATCTGACACCTTTGAGTGTGCCATGTATTTGATTGCCGAACCACTAAACAGTAGCGTACCCACCCTTGTGGTACGGATCGAGTTTGCGCCGTGTAGTGCCGTGAAATGGGTTAGTTGTGCAGAGTACGAAATACTGAGTAGGACCAGGTTATTCGTCACTATTCGGTCAAGGAGCAAGGATGAAGGTAAGCCAATGCCGCACCAGACCACAGATGCACTCGGTATATGGTATCGGAAGTATCATAGGCAATACCAACAAGCGCGATGGCTGGGTTTGGACCAGGGTTTGTACCAGTAGTACTTCAACAACGTGATTAGCCGGGGTATGGGAAACATCTGTTGACAATGTGTCAGAGACGGATGAGGGTACAGCGTTTCTACTACATGCTAGAGAAAAGATCCAAGGTGTTCATGGAGGTCCCAGATACCGTGAATGACACTCCTGTAATTGATTGGCTGTTTACCTCGGTTTGAGGTTGGCTGTTTACCCATAACCAGTTGGTAGTATTATCGGCGCCGGGCCATTGCTGCAATCTCCTTGTTGGACCAGCATTTGTTGAGTTCTTTTAATGGTATCACAGAGTTGGTGGAGGGCTACATGGTCGGGTATACACCCACTCGTGGTCTTGTGTACTGTTTTCAGGCGAGCATAGAGATACTATAAATCACGAACCCTGACTACGAATATGAAATGGCATGTAGCTGACCCAAATTAAATACGCCGGGTGTGTCCTCAGAATTACTCGCCTCTAAGTTAGAATTAACAGGGATCTCTGTCTACGCCCCAAAGGCATATAGATATAAATACTTGCCACGAACGACCAGCACTGATGTCTAGCGACGCATAGCACCTTTTTCTCGTACTAATTTTATTTTCTTTGGAACGATACAGCGTAACAGCATTACAATGCTGTAGTAATGACTAGTGAAGCGTATCGTCACTTTCTCCTTTCCATTTTGATTTGTTTTACAATGCAGCGTAATAGTATGTTACAATATTGAATTTTTTTTTTTGCCATTGTGGTCCTGTATGTACGATACTTATCGTATATAAAACAACGTTGTCTCAGCTAGTTTTGTTTTATTCATATCTTGCGTTGTTTCTATCTGATAAGGCTCTAAGGCTCGGTCAACAAGCATAGACGTATTTTGTTGAATAACATATACATAATTATAATTTTTATTTTGTTCTTTCCTATTTATGACAACACTGGTGTCAAAATCCCAATACACTTTTTTTCGTGATTGATCTAATGTGCTGCAACCTTTTTTGGTGAATACAAGGCACACACCTACTAAGAATCAGAAACTTGTGTAAACTTCGATGGAAATTACTAGGTTTCAAACTATATTAAACTAAAATACAATTTAGTCAGTTAGATTTAGCAGTGGTAGCTTGTGTAAGAATGATCGGGACCGCCTCTTGTTAAGAGCCTAAATATCCCTCGATCACACAGGGCGTACCTCTAGCTGTTCTTTATTGAATAATTTTCACTAGAAGTACTAAAGTGTTCATGACCACTTGCCTAATTTGTAAATAGACATAATAACGTAAGTCACGTTAATACATTAGCTGATATAAATAAAGTTCCATCTGAAGAAAAGTTAAAAAAAAAAAAAGACTTATTGATTTTGGAGATTGGCGGAGGACCAAAATCTATAAGTAGTAGTTCGAGATTATAA
>LUCW03001868.1:22500-45053 GCA_001586965.3 Sphaeroforma sirkka | reverse complement strand
AATCAATGTCTGTCAATCTTTATGCAAGTCTGATTAAGTGAAGTATGCTCAATCTGACTTTGGCTATGTGACTTCAAGTATGCTTCGACAAGTCGAAGCGTTATGAAGGCTAATGTCATGCAGTATCCAGAATTCAAGATACCAAAATCTGCTCAATCTACCGTGGAATACGACCAAGGAAAGACTGCTCAATTTGTTCTTGCAATACGACCGAAAACAAACCGTTGTGAGTATAGAGCTAAGACCGTCAATGTCTGAGAGAGTGCCCTTTGTAAAACTACGCACATATCGTTAGGGAAAGCATGCAGACGTTACAAACATATTTACGGGTTTCAAAGTCGGCATCCTTATAGAAGGAAAAAATTAATTTACAAGATGCATTATTGTATGTCGTCCATCAATGACAAAAGGAGCATATGTAAAGCTGAAGAAGGTACAAAACAGTCATGCATCCCTCTCATGCATCCCTCGAGCTTATGAAGCAACAATTTGTGCGGTATCAAGAGAATGCCTGAGAGACAGCAGGTCTCTCACAAACTCTTCTTTGATTTATAGAAGTCATCAGTGTGAGCTCACTCCTGAGAGCTAATCAAGTTGCTCAAATTACTCCCGAGAGAACCGACTCCCGAGAGCAGATTAAGTTTCTCGACCGACTTTCGAGATTCATTATGTCTGTCAACCGCACCATTCTAAATATAGTTGTGTTCCATGCGAGTCACAACCTATGCGGATGGCATCATGTGATCAGTGTGAGATTTGGTTGCAGAGGTCGAAATAGAATAGCATCGAAGTGTTAAAAGTGTTCTGCAGTAGGTTTTCTTATATTGACCATATAATATTTTACCCTGAGCAGCCCAAGTGGCTGAACACTAGCACAAACACTTTAGGTATGAAATCAAAGGTGAGGTCAGAAATAAATATATATATTTGCACTTTATTTAAAGTCTACTACACTGCACTTCGACAATGCCCCTCATATAAGAAAGCGTTTGGGAGACTCGTGAATTGATTTGGGCCAAGGGCCGCCGCCATTCACCAAGAGATTGTCGTTGCACAACTGATCTCCAACATTAAGAATACAGAGTTACTAAGAAGAACAGGACTGACCTGTTGATCTTCAGCTAGTCCGCTTTCAATTGGGAAACACTCGCACAGGCTATTGTTAATAACAAGACTTCATAATTGAAGCCTGCTTCTGGATGAGGTAGAAGTGGTGGTGTGGGGGTGGTCAGAGACACACTCACGAGCTGATAGTGAGCGTAGAAGGCTCATGACACTCCAGCCATTTGAACAGGCAACTGGGATATCCGGGGTCAAGACTTTAAACAAATACCGCTGCCGTGATGAATGTGACGCAGTCCTACGGTAGAAAAAAGCCGAAAAAGGGTTTCAACGGAAACCACGTTATTGTAAACTTCGATGGAAATTACTAGGTTTCAAACTATATTAAACCAAAATACAATTTAGTCAGTTAGGATTTAGCAGTGGTAGCTTGTGTAAGAATGATCGGGACTGCCTCTTGTTAAGAGCCTAAATATCCTCGATCACACAGGGTGTACCTCTAGCTGTTCTTTATTGAATAATTTTCACTAGTAGTACTAAGTGTTCATGACCACTTGCCTAATTTGTAAATAGACACAATAACGTAAGTCACGTTAATACATTAGCTGATATAAATAAAGTTCCATCTGAAGAAAAGTTAAAAAAAGAAAAAGACTTATTGGATTTTGAGATTGGCGGAGGACCAAAATCTATAAGTAGTAGTTCGGAGATTATAAAATTTAGTTTATAATATCCTACATCTACTAATGTCTCAAATAGGTCCAAGTAGATGAGTCATACCAAATACTCAGGCTATTGGAGCCATCAAAGTGAATTTAGAACACTTTGGAAATATTGGAAAAAGAGCTTGTACTAAATTATTTAAAATACAAATAAAAAACCAATGTATTATCTCAATTGATCTTGATATTTTAGACTGACCGGAGGCCGTATTTCTACATAGCCCCCCAGTAGCTTTTTTTTAGAACTACGAACGTACGTTAAGATACGATCTAGTTGGTAAAGCGAAACCAAAGTAAAAACGGTTTCGGTCATGACTTATCGAGTAAGTATGTGCCTATATGTACGAGTTCAAGACTCATGTTGTACTCTATGTCGTTTAGTATTTGGTCCAGTAACCATTTCCGATGTAGGCGCCTTACGTTTATTATTTGGTAAGGTAATAGCCAAAGGCTGTTCTTCATTAGTAGGTAAGTTTGAACAATTTTCTGCACTGTTGGTAAGCAGATCAGAAAGTTTAGTCACGTAGGAAGTAGGTGGCAAATAGGGAATTTCAGATCCGACAGGGTTTGTAGTCACCTGAGGAAACCCTTTTCGTTTATCTCGTGTGTTCTTATGTAAACGCTTATTCCATTTCTTATTAAAGATACGAAGAAAGTCGCGAGATTCACGAAATGCATCGGAGGTTAGCCAAGCTACTGTCCCATCCATGAAACGGGTCTTGTAGTAAGTGTAACTGTCTTCGGATGTTTTGTCAATTATATCTTTGACTTGTGACTCCATAACTGGTACATCAGAATCAAATGAGCGAGCGAATGAGAGTTCGGAGGTAGGGATACGGTGAGTGCCTAGATTGGTTGCGCTAGTACCATCAATGTTATTCACTTCGTAAGTATCACTCTTCTCATCATGGTAGGAAATAACAAAAGGTCCTATCGTCTTAGAAGAGAGTTCGGTAACGTTGGCGTTTCGATTTATAATGTTAACGTAATCGCCGACTTTGAACTGAACAATGTTCTTAGTGTTATTCCATCGGTCATACGCTTTAAGTAGGACACGATTCTTGTGCTCAAGTAAACAGGGGTAAACAACGTTCTGCATATGCTCAATCTTTGTAGCCACGGGGTAACGTGTTTCTCGGGCGCAGTTTTATCAAACGTTGCTTGTAATTCACTATAGCGGCCAAAGAAATAGTGAAACGGGAGTGTTCCAGTTTGAGGATTCATGCAGTTATTCATTTGAGTCTGAACCCATCTCAAATGATAAGGCCACATATCCTCAACGTCGTCTAGTGCGGTACGCAAGAGTTTCTTAAGTTCTCTATGACGTGTCTCATTTGCACCCTGCGTTTGAGGTTTGTAAGAACACCACGCCTATGGGTCATGCCTGATACGAGTATAAGTACCTCCATTACGTCGGTACAAAACTCACTACCGTTATCAGAACATAGTACTCGGGGGAAACCGAAGTCATTAAAGACGGATAGCATAATTCTGCCACTGTTTGTGGACGTTTGGTCGGTATTGCATAAAGCAAGTTATAGCCCGAAGCCACACATAAGAAATGACAGATATTACATCGCCAGTATGCTTGGATCGCGGGAGTTTAACCAAATCGACTATGACTCGGCGCATCGGTTGGTCTTCTGTCACACTTTTTAGGGGTGCCCAACCGTATCGCTTGATCTGGTTCTTTTCACAATCAGTACAGCGTCGGTATACTTCACGTATGGTTTTTTTCAGCGCCGGGTGATCAAGCCCTGCACGAATAGCCATTTTATAAGTATGCTCATATGCTCGATGCGTTAAATTATGTATAATTTTAACTCTACTTTCGAGCTCCTCTAAGTCAGTCAGATTCTGCGTAACGCTGGCTGGATGAACCATAGTCCTGTTGAAAAGGGCAACCTCAGTATCAGGAGGGTAGACTCCTGAGATACATAATTAAAAACATTGGATTGTTGAAGTATCTTCTTCAGTTGTTTCGCAACTCCTGGCTGTTCTTTAAGCAGCGCTTTTAAGTAGTCGAGTGCGAGCTTCAGGTTCTCTTAGAGTTTTGAGTCTTTGATCCATGGCCTTAGCTAGTTCCATGTTTTTACGATCTAATGCCGTTTCAATCGGCATTACCTCGACTGCAATCTTGTTGGGTGCATGTGTTGTACGAGTCTTGAGCTTTTGTTCAAACTCTTTAGACTCTTCAGGGTTTCCACTTAGTGGTACCTGCAGGACCGATGCGACAAACAATGGTGTGTTTCCAAGGTGTCTTCTTAATAGAATAGGATCCCTGATACAAAAACGTGTCGGTTTCACGGTCGACATAAATAGGTTCGTCTTGAATCATATTAATTAAATCACGTATCCATGGGTCGGAGTTACGTAAGGACAACACAGGGTAATGGTAGATTTAGTAATATTAACATAATTTAACAGCTGTGCGATAAGTTGACAAGGTGGGTTAGCCCACGCATTATGCTTTGATAAGTCAAGCTGAAATGCATCACCTTTAGGATGAGTCAACGACCTATATTCAGAAAACCTGTTTGTTATGTTCTGCGGCGAACATATCAACAGTAAATGGACCCCATCGTGATTGAGCGAGGTTAAACCATTTCTTATTTAGCATCCAATCGGTTGCTAATAACTCCTTGACTGTTTTCTGGTAGTCGGGCACAAGTCGAGAGAGCATGTCAGGAAGATGGTTATGTATTCCTGGTATGTGTGTTATATTAAAAAGCGAACTTGGCAATAATGTCATGCCAGCGGCTCACCAACTGTGAATCAGGGTTCATATCTTTAAGTATGTTAAAGACTTTTGATCACAGGCGACAGTAAAGTAACTTCCATAAAGGTAGTCTTTAAACTGTCTTAGCGCAGTAACTATAGCAAGGAGCTCTTGTTTAACGGTAGGGGTAATTCCGTTGACTCTTATTATAACTCTTGCTAAAGAATTGTATGTAGCGCGGTTTACCATTTATCGTTTGGTAAAGCACTCCACCTACCGCTCGATCTGAAGCGTCGGTTGCTACTTGGAATGGGACACCATCCACAGGGTACTGCATGATGGGTGCGTCCATTACTTTACTTTTGACTAGTTTAAATGCATCATCACATTCTTTAGTCCAAAGCTTTCCCAAAGGTCCTTTGTGCAGCCGTAGGTGACAGAAAGGCTTTAAGTAATGAGAAAGATGCGGTACCGAATCCGAGAAGAAGTTAACAAACCCACACAGAGTTCACATCTCTTCCAGTAATTGGTGTTGATAAATCCAACAGAAACTGTTTCTTGCCAGGATCAATTTCTACCCCTGCTGCAGATACTTTGTAGCCAAGTAAGTGTATAGCATCTTTAGCAAAAGAACACTTGTCTTTCGTTAATCTTAAGTTTAGCATGATTAAGTCGCTTTAAGACTTCTTTAACGAGTTTAGCATGTTCATGTGCTGTCTTTGTAAAGATAACTATATCATCTAAATAGACTGATACGTTATACGACAGGTCCGCAAATAGTTCCATCATAACTTGTTGGAAGAAAGAAGGTAACATGTGTAAGCCTTCAGGTGCACCTTTAAACTGGTACTTCTTACCTTGCCAAGTAAAGGAAAAGTATTTCCTATGAGGCTCATATATCTGTAGTTGATGGAATGCAGCTTTTAAGTCTATCTTGGAAAGATAGTCGCACCTCCATTTTGCGTAGTATCTCGCTTATCTTAGGTAAGGGAAAACTATGTTGCGGAATTAGTTTGTTGATTGGCGACAGGTCTAGTACTACTCTTGTTTTACTAAACGTTCCATCAGATTTATATTGATCGACCGCTAAGAGAGCTAAGTTAACTGGGGTTGCATCATAATTGATTTCAATTAGACCCTGTTTTAACCAATCTTCGATTTGGGGTTTGACAACGTCTTTGTGTCTCCAACTCACGTAGTTATGTGAAGGACACTTTAACTTAGAGAAGTCGACGTTTGTTAAGTCAAGCCTAACGTACCCATTAGAGAACTTAAACATACACCAGTCAGTTATTGCAATCTTCCTGTTTTGTATAATTAAGTCCATAATTATATCGGTGAAGTGCGGAATCATATTCTTTGCTTCACCTTCCGGAGGTTTAGGTATCTTTAACATATTATCATCTGACTGATCTTTTATTCGGGTCTAGCCCATTAGGCAGACCAGTGAGTGTTATACCTAAACTGAGAAGATCAGTCATACCTATAATTAAATCGTATTTCTGAGACATGTCAGTAACGATTAGGTGAGTCTTCACTTCTCTTCTATCTGACAGCATTATGTGTTGCATAGTCAATGGCTTGTTCGCAAGTAGTAACTTTGCCATTTCCCAAGATTAAATCAGTTGTTTCGTTATGGACAGCCATATCTGTAGCGTAGGCTACTCGGCGTGAGATAGCAGAGACTTCAGCCCCTGGATCAAATAGTGCCATAACTTTTTTTCTCCATGTACGAAAACTGCTTGAAAGATACGTTCGTCTCCTTTGGTATGGATTTTATTGAACATTTTCTCATAATCTTGCTCTAGTGTACACACATATGGTACTGTCAGTGCTTAACTTGGACGTCCGGTAAGTCCTTGCAATCCTCTTTGTGCCAACCGTTAGTACCCTTGCAAGTAGCACACTCTTTCATATAGTGTCCAAAATCTGGCTTGCCTGGTGCACACTTAACAGGGTCGTGTCTACCATTCCACTTGCCATTACGTTTTGTGAGGTTGTAACCACACTTCTTGCAAGGCGCTCTCACCTTCTTTTCACCTTTCGGTTCGGTAGAAGTAGAGCCAGTACCCCTCCAGTAGTAGTGCGAGGTTTCTTAGTACTACGCGCAGTATTAGTCTCTACTGCGTTTCGCTTAGTGGGCTGGGTGTAGCTCGTGGTACTAAGTACTCTAGTAGAGGAATTGGTATGCTTGTGAACTATCTTCTCAAAGACAGACCAAGGCATAGATCGCAAATCACCATAGGCGATGATGTCATCATTGACTTTCCTAAAGAGGTTAGCTCCCAGAGTCTCCATCATCTGACAAATTAATAAATATTCGCCAGTATAGGTACGACCACCACCCATCCGAGTATTCATATGTGTCATATGAGCTAGAGCACCTCGAATAGTGGTATCGTTCGCAAAGAACTTGCGAGACTCTAGAAGTTCACGGTCACGTGCATCTTCAAAAAAAAAGGTGTTAAGTATATTATCACGCAACTGGTGCCAGGGTAGGGCTTTCCAGTTGGGCTCATGTGCTTCAAGATAGTTCGCCATTCACCTGGCTCACAGAAATGAATAAAGGCATTCATCATCTGCTTATCCTTAAGGCTGGCAGACTTCTTAAGTTGGTCGAAGGCCTTCAGTGTCTCCACTGTACTCTCATTAGTATAGAAATCGACCTCAGCCTGCGCGTTACCTAGCTGCTTTATAAAGCTTGGTTCTAAGTGTTCACGAGGCTCATGCTCAGTGCTACGGGCTGCTAGTGCCAAGATGGTGTCTATTTCCTTTCTCTTGTTATCGATTAGATAGCGAATGTTATCCGCTTTCCTATCGTCAAGGTTAGAGTCATTCAATAGACGGTCCTCAAGGACTTGCATACCAGAGCGTAATAGCCTGAGACGAGTATGTCTGGTTCTCACTTCCTCATCCTCAGGATTAGAGCGGGAACTCTCTAACGAGGTACTGGTGTAGCGATTGCCAAAATCGTGATTACCAGGGTTAGTTGGCAAATGAGGGTCGATATTACGAGGATGGTAAGCCTCGTCGAGTTCCATACGATCATATCCTCTGACAGGGTTAGGTTTGTCAAGAGGATGGTCAATGGTAGCATCAGAGCTATAGAGATTAAATTATGAAATATTTTCTCTCTCGCCAGTGGTAACTGGCTTAGTAGTAAACATACTGGCTGGTAAACCAGTAGGTCTCGGGTTCGAAACTGGGCCCGAATTTTCTTCTTCTTCGGTATAGGAAGAATATCAGCCAAGTGGGACACGATAGAGGGGTCCACAACTGCCGCTGCCGCTAGCTCCTTCAAGAGCGCTTCAGTGCGGTTCAATTGGCGTCGAGATTGAGAGGATCCAACCACTCGTTGTCGAGTTATGGCGTCCTCAGCTTCGGCCCCAAGATTTGAGCTGAATGGAATGGCTTCTCCATCGATGGCGAAACCGAAATTTTCGGACAGGTCCAATACTTCCTTTTTACTCCGGATTTGTGCTGGAGTGTCCTTTAGATGTGGAGTTATAATGTCCCCGACATTCGTATCCACGAATTTTCCAGCCTTTCGACGTTTATCCCCAATATTTGACGGCACGTAGTCAGGGGGCAAGCTGGGGTCCTGAGCTTTACTCCTAGGTGATACACGGACGCTGGCGAGCCTTTCCGCGGTAGTAGATACCTCTTCTTCCAAGGCTTTAGGATCCGACGAGTCATCCTCAGAATTATCCTCTGTACCAACCTCAGAATTGGCTTCCCCAACAGTTTCCTCGGCAGGCTCAACTCCAGACAGGCTAGGTGTTTCCACAGGGACCTCAGGAACCTCGGCAGGCTTAGCAGGGCTTAGAGCTAGCGGCTCCCTTGCCTTTAGAAGTACCCTTAGCCATAGTATTTGCTGGCTAGTAAATCGATGTTAGACAGTCTAGAAGCAGTACACTACTGTAACTACTAGATAACTGAAAATATGTAAACTTCGATGGAAATTACTAGGTTTCAAACTATATTAAACTAAAATACAATTTAGTCAGTTAGGATTTAGCAGTGGTAGCTTGTGTAAGAATGATCGGGACTGCCTCTTGTTAAGAGCCTAAATATCCTCGATCACACAGGGCGTACCTCTAGCTGTTCTTTATTGAATAATTTTCACTAGGAGTACTAAGTGTTCATGACCACTTGCCTAATTTGTAAATAGACATAATAACGTAAGTCACGTTAATACATTAGCTGATATAAATAAAGTTCCATCTGAAGAAAAGTTAAAAAAAGAAAAAGACTTATTGGATTTTGGAGATTGGCGGGAGGACCAAAATCTATAAGTAGTAGTTCGGAGATTATAAAATTTAGTTTATAATATCCTACATCTACTAATGTCTCAAATAGGTCCAAGTAGATGAGTCATACCAAATACTCAGGCTATTGGAGCCATCAAAGTGAATTTAGAACACTTTGGAAATATTGGAAAAAGAGCTTGTACTAAATTATTTAAAATACAAATAAAACCAATGTATTATCTCAATTGATCTTGATATTTTAGACTGACCGGAGGCCGTATTTCTATATTATTATCTGCAAGGCTTGTAGTAACGACCATGTAAATGGAACCCGTAAAGGGTACTGCACTGATGGACTCTATTTACTCACCAAGCCACGCCCGGAGCGTGCAGACAATACCATCATGTTTTTAATACGGTGTAGCGTGGAAACAACTAGCTGTATTAAAGTGACAGATGATAAGCGTGCAGTACTCCCAGGATGTATAGGAGAAATAGATGATATTTTGCTAAAGCCTGGATGATAAATTTCTTTCGGACAACAACCACCCCCTGTATGGTCTCTACAGACGTATTTGTTAAATACACTCATTTGTATAGTATCATTGTGGCAAAACATAAGAAGGCCACTGGATAATTTGGTGCCTATGAAAAAAAGTTCGACGTTTAAACCACCATCGCCATCAATGGTAAACTTACGAAATTAGCTCCGCCCTCGAAAATAATATTACCTGCTTTGATATAGATACCAAGATCAGCGAGAATAACGCAGTAAGCTAAATATGAATTTCATCACGCTTATGAAAGTTCGAATTATCTAAGAATACTCTATCAGCTAAGACTACATGAAAGAACTAAATTTCTTTTTAGACTTGGAAAATAGTTGGACAGATTATTAGGATAAACTACGAGCCAAGACCACGAAGCCTAGCCTTGTTAGCTGTTGACCAGTTTAATTTAGACGGAACATTTATGAAGGTAGGTGTGTGTTTTTCGAAATAAAACATATTTATATTATACCTAAATACAATTTCCATCTTCCTAGTATGAACAAAAAGCTCTGCTCGCTTAAAGAATCAAGTACTCCTTTTTTTTAAAGAAAGAAATCACTCAAGGATATTATCAACTACAAATCCTGAAAGCACATAGTGTAATCACAGCAGGTCCCGGAGTATCAAATCATATATGATACGTAAGCATATAAAAATAGGATATTAATATCCACAGCGTCGCATTTAAGGTAGAGGTTTTACTATGTGGTATTTAAATACCTGTGAACAATCTTATGTATCTTGAGATACTAAAAGATGGTAAAGAATGGCTTTCCTCTATAACATCCTATACTGAGATGACTCATAGGATACAGGCTGAAGGCTGGAAACAAAGTTTTTTTTATTTTAAAATAATAAACCTAGGTTTTACAACCTAATTGACTTGGTTTCTTAAGAAACCAATCAATGATAACTCAGCACCAGCCTCGGGTCGCCCTTAGGGAATGCCACGCCAAACTGGGACGGAACGTATATTTTTTGTTTTTTTTTTTTTTTCTTAAGTGGCCAATTAAACTGGAACCCTGGACAATGTGTACTTTCCTTAAAAGGATAAAATCCGTTTCATTGGAAGCGACTGGCAAAGCGCAATAGTGCATAGCCAACACAACTGTCAAACGGGGTGACCGTTATTAATATCTAGGCGAAACCGTAAATAAATGAAAGCGATGACGGTCCGAGAAGCGAAGGCTAGAGTAAATAAAATAGAAGAATTGTATTGAAGGAACAGATAAGTTCCATATACTTGGATACTTTATATTTCGAGAGAGCATAGAGATAGAAGTTGACTGGCAGACTCGTACTATAGAAAAATACGTCAGTTGTCTTTATGGATTTGAAAACTTCGTTGGTGTACGTCCTATAGCAGCCACTTGCGTTTACATGAAAGTGAAATACTGATCAGTATGGACTGCAAGGAACTTAAGCAAGCACTTCAAGCAGTCCAAATTGTACGTCACCCCATTGACAGAGTACCCTTTAAAGTGGCCACTTATGCTTTAATAGCGCAATGGGTAGTTGAGTATATTAGGTGATAGATATAGACCGCGATATATCCTCAGTAAGGTCCTAAACGACCTCTCAAGGCTATTATCCAGCCGGAAAGTAATAATTACTAGAAATAGTTTCCGACTTCAGAACCATATTTATGGCACCCCTTAAATGTAGCGTGTGACCGAAAATATCTCATAGCATACACGACCGCCTGGGTCTGTTCTCGTTGACGATAGTACATATCAAAAAAGTAGTAAGATCAAATGAGATAACACATTTATTATTATCTGTTTCCAAATAATCAAATACAAGTTCCCTGAAAAAGCCTTTTCAATATAATCGAAGTGTTATAAATTCATTTTGATGGCTCATATAGGGATAATAATATATATTTCAAAAAAATGACAAGTATGTATATTACAATGTATGAACATATGGTATGGCTCTCATAGTCGCTGTAGTGGTGCATGAAATATTGATGGGATGAAGTGGTCAGTAAATTCCTGTTTGAAGCTTGGGCCAAGTAAGTCGGCAATGGAAGATATGCGCTGAGTCAATTCGGGCCGGTGTTGACAAAACACTGCTACTATCGAATGTTCCATATATTCGCTTGCTGACCTACTAAGTAGAGTACCCACCTCTGTGGCACGCCTGAGTTTTCGGTATGTATATCATATGCCTGACGCAATATCAGACAATAGTAGATTTAGCAAATTTTGTATAATAAATAAGAAGTACTAGTGTTTTTGTCCTATCGCCAATCTCTAAAATGCAATGTCTCTTTTTAATATTGTTAACTGCTACCGAAACATGTTCAGTTGTGTGAACTGTCATTCTATTCATCGGGTACACTTACAGACAATTTGACATAATCTTAAAAGATATAAAAAATCTGCATTCGAAAGCTGAAGATATCATAGTATGTGTTGCTCACCACCTTCCAGGAAGAATGAAGTTACCCAGAAAGTGGGGCTATGAATTTACAGTTTTAATGAGCTAACAGTCAATTATATATTAAAAAGTTAAGAAAATTAACTGCTACCGAAACATCTTCAGTTGTGTGAACTGCCATTCTATTCATCGGGTACACTTACACAGACAATATGACATAATCTTAAAAGATATAAAAATCTGCGTTCTAAAGCTGAAGATATCATAGTATGTGTTGCTCACCACCTTCCAGGAAGAATGAAGTTACCCAGAAAGTGGGGCTATGGATTTACAGTTTTACTGAGCTAACAGTCAATTATATATTAAAAGGTTAAGAAAAGCTTAGCACGATCAGAATTAGAGCTACTAAATAAATATGAATTGTATCTCAAATGTAATTATGCACAATCTTGAGGAACGTCGGATCCTGACTTCGTATTTTTGTGTAGTTCTGGAAGTACATTGGAATTTGGAATTTGTAGATGTACTCGGAGTACAAAGAACTCTCGAACTAAAACCGGTAAATCAAAGGTGAATGAATGAACCAACAAACTGAGTACTAGGTTCGTTTTAGTCATTCACCCAATTCATTACAAGTCGTCTACTATACATTTCAATATATTAGTACTTAATTTCTCTCTCTCTGAAGTTTACGTAAAACGACTATGAACCTTGTTAAAACATTCAGATTAAACAGAGTATGGTAGGCCACATTCCTTTATTCTATCTTAGAACACAGATGCACTAATGACAAGTGTTATTATTGTCACGACAATAGCGGCATGTTTATTGATGAGGTTGTAACACTCAGCGATAGGGACAATATTAATTATTTCAAAAGGATAAGTTACAATGTATGTACATATGGTATAACAACTCTCATAGCCGTTGTAGTGGTTCGGGAAAGATCGATGGGGAGAAGTGGCCAGTAAATTCCCTTTTTTGAGTTTGAGCCAAGTGAGTCGACGATGGAGGATATACGCTGAGTTAATTTAGGCCGGTGCTGACAAAATCTGACACCTTTGAGTGTGCCATGTATTTGATTGCCGAACCACTAAACAGTAGCGTACCCACCCTTGTGGTACGGATCGAGTTTGCGCCGTGTAGTGCCGTGAAATGGGTTAGTTGTGCAGAGTACGAAATACTGAGTAGGACCAGGTTATTCGTCACTATTCGGTCAAGGAGCAAGGATGAAGGTAAGCCAATGCCGCACCAGACCACAGATGCACTCGGTATATGGTATCGGAAGTATCATAGGCAATACCAACAAGCGCGATGGCTGGGTTTGGACCAGGGTTTGTACCAGTAGTACTTCAACAACGTGATTAGCCGGGGTATGGGAAACATCTGTTGACAATGTGTCAGAGACGGATGAGGGTACAGCGTTTCTACTACATGCTAGAGAAAAGATCCAAGGTGTTCATGGAGGTCCCAGATACCGTGAATGACACTCCTGTAATTGATTGGCTGTTTACCTCGGTTTGAGGTTGGCTGTTTACCCATAACCAGTTGGTAGTATTATCGGCGCCGGGCCATTGCTGCAATCTCCTTGTTGGACCAGCATTTGTTGAGTTCTTTTTAATGGTATCACAGAGTTGGTGGAGGGCTACATGGTCGGGTATACACCCACTCGTGGTCTTGTGTACTGTTTTCAGGCGAGCATAGAGATACTATAAATCACGAACCCTGACTACGAATATGAAATGGCATGTAGCTGACCCAAATTAAATACGCCGGGTGTGTCCTCAGAATTACTCGCCTCTAAGTTAGAATTAACAGGGATCTCTGTCTACGCCCCAAAGGCATATAGATATAAATACTTGCCACGAACGACCAGCACTGATGTCTAGCGACGCATAGCACCTTTTTCTCGTACTAATTTTATTTTCTTTGGAACGATACAGCGTAGCATTACAATGCTGTAGTAATGACTAGTGAAGCGTATCGTCACTTTCTCCTTTCCATTTTGATTTGTTTTACAATGCAGCGTAATAGTATGTTACAATATTGAATTTTTTTTTTTGCCATTGTGGTCCCGTATGTACGATACTTATCGTATATAAAACAACGTTGTCTCAGCTAGTTTTGTTTTATTCATATCTTGCGTTGTTTCTATCTGATAAGGCTCTAAGGCTCGGTCAACAAGCATAGACGTATTTTGTTGAATAACATATACATAATTATAATTTTTATTTTGTTCTTTCCTATTTATGACAACACTGGTGTCAAAATCCCAATACACTTTTTTCGTGATTGATCTAATGTGCTGCAACCTTTTGGTGAATACAAGGCACACACCTACTAAGAATCAGAAACTTGTGTAAACTTCGATGGAAATTACTAGGTTTCAAACTATATTAAACTAAAATACAATTTAGTCAGTTAGGATTTAGCAGTGGTAGCTTGTGTAAGAATGATCGGGACTGCCTCTTGTTAAGAGCCTAAATATCCTCGATCACACAGGGCGTACCTCTAGCTGTTCTTTATTGAATAATTTTCACTAGGAGTACTAAGTGTTCATGACCACTTGCCTAATTTGTAAATAGACATAATAACGTAAGTCACGTTAATACATTAGCTGATATAAATAAAGTTCCATCTGAAGAAAAGTTAAAAAAAAAAAAAAAGACTTATTGGATTTTGGAGATTGGCGGGAGGACCAAAATCTATAAGTAGTAGTTCGGAGATTATAAAATTTAGTTTATAATATCCTACATCTACTAATGTCTCAAATAGGTCCAAGTAGATGAGTCATACCAAATACTCAGGCTATTGGAGCCATCAAAGTGAATTTAGAACACTTTGGAAATATTGGAAAAAGAGCTTGTACTAAATTATTTAAAATACAAATAAAAACCAATGTATTATCTCAATTGATCTTGATATTTTAGACTGACCGGAGGCCGTATTTCTACTCTTGTTGCTTGAGCACATTGCGACAGGGTGCCTGATATTGTGTTAGAAACGAAAGAAGTACCTAGTGTTGGTCCAAGACTAAGAAAATGAAATGTCTAAAGAAATATATTTCTACATATCGGTGATATTGGAAAAAAATGTATTCTTGTTATTTATTCTCCTTGTTTATATATTAGAGTACGTAACAAGATGACCAACACTTATGAAGGTTATAAAGTTAGTTTCTATTCGGTGAATCAATCAACCAAATCACATTCTGTCTAATATGTGATTATATGACACCTCACTGGAGCAACATGCGTTCAAGAAGATATGTATACGTATTGAAATTGCTAACAGTATGAACTAGTATTAATATTGATTCTACAACAATGCGATTTTCAGTCTTACGTCTGCGGAAGAAAGCAATCAACTGAAGAAGTGTTTTACTCCGGCGTAAATACAGACAGCAGTAAAGGTAAACATAAATTTAAAAGTTTAGGATTTCGTATATCAGCTACCTAAGAAAGTATATGTATTGAAATTGTTAACGGTACGAACTAAGTATAAATATTGATTCTACAACAATACGATTTCTAATCCTACAACGTATGCGGAAGAAAGCATTCGACTGGAGAAGTGTTTTACTTCGGCTTAAATATAGATAGGGATATTATTATTTATTTCAAAAATGACAAGTATGTATAGATAGTAGTAAGTTAGTTATATACTTTAGTTTAAAATATTTCATATATCTAGCTTGAAAAACTGAACAAAAATTGAGACAGAAAAAATAGAGGCAAACAAAAATCGATACTTCCATTATATTTCCAAAATCCAAACTCTGGCAGAAAGGCAGTTTGGCACAGATAGAAATCATACAGAAAGCACCATTCACGTGATATATATATGAGATATGTATTGATTTTTATGGAAATAGTGTTGTCGAATGGTCTTTTACAAAAAAAAAACTATTCACATACATAAATATATATATATAAATATGTAAAAGCTCATAAATCAAAATTTGAAAATATGTGTGCCGGTCCGGGTATTTAGGCGCATATTTTATTATATTTACGTACCAAGTGGCGTAGAGTATCACAGTGCTGTATATTTGGTTCTCTTATCGCATTCGATCGGACTGTGGATATGAAGCACTTCAATGGGCTACATAGTTTAGCGGGAACAGGCGCACTGCAACGGGCCCTATCGTCCAGGAAATATGCTCCACTACACAATGGGAGGTATGTCGTCGCCAGTAGATAAAATGCTAGAGCGGTCCAGAGGATTCAACCATGTTTACTTCACATTCAAAGTTCTTCCTCTTTGCATACACACAGGATCAGTACCAATGATTGAGCAATTTGAAAGGACCATCGTACATTAGGCAAGTTGGCGTAATTGTTCAAGAAATGATATTTTGCAAAGAAAGCCTCTCAATTATTAATATTTTCAATTAGGTTTGTAATACCGCCAAGGCTAGCTGATCGGGTTGACTGTTCTCCTAGGAGTCGCTTCTACTCAGGTATGTCAGATATAAACCGATATTGCTCATTCAGGTGTATCATATCATTTATGGAAAGCTGCGATAATTTATCTATGAATTTACGCAACTCCTACACATCGCTTCCGTGCTAGCTTCAAACGAAACGCCACTGCAGCGGTATGATAGTATGGTGAGGAGCTCTCAACTCAACGGAGATGAATATCAGCGCAAAATCGTCAGCCATCTAGATGAATTATACCACATTGTTCTGAATTATGAACCAACTTCGACACCCGAACCTCCCACTGGTTTGCTATCGGTAATGTATCCTGAAATGAGTTCTTCACGCTCTATGTGTTTTTACGTAGCGAGTATATTCTTTGTTGGTAGGGCAAATGTTTTGTCTCTCTCTAACGTGGAAGAAAACTTATTTTAAAAGCATAGTCTAATAGCGATCAAATACGATGCCAACCTGTTCCCACGTCAGATGTTCGGGATGGGCAAATCAGAGCCAGAAGTGACGGCGCCCAAAGGATTGTATCTGTTTGGTAGCGTTGGAACAGGGAAGACCATGCTTATGGATCTTTTCTATGATCAAGTGCCAGTGCAGAAGAAGAGGCGGATACACTTCCACGCATTTATGCAGGAATTCCATTTAAGTAAGTTGCAGACTCGCGCGGCTATTTCGTAGCTTTGTTTTGCATCCTGAAGCGACCTTTTCGACAATTAATGACAAGTGTCATATCAGGCACTCACTACGATCTCGGTCAAAAATCTGCAGGGGTACATAAATGGAAAAGCAATGGTGAAAACAAAACTTCATTCGATCCTATACCTCCGATTGCTGAGGCCATAGGCAGAGACACCTGGTTGTTGTGCTTCGACGAGATGCAGGTACTCCAAGTTGGCCGAGTGTTTCAAATTTAAAGCTAGGAAACAGTATATTTTCTTATATAGACTGTCGCGCGTTCTTTTCATGCTTCAAATTCTCTACTCTACAGGTCCATGACATTGTCGATGCTATGATACTGAAAAGGCTCTTCACTCATTTGTTTAAGAATGGAGTTGTGGTTGTAGCAACGTCTAATCGCCACCCCGATGGTATACAAAACTTTACATTTTATTGAACGTAGAATGTCCTTTTTCTGATCATGATCTAATATTCCGAAGTCATTTGATTTTCTTTCTACATGCATGTATGAATATATCGGATTTTTATATCGTTCTAATTTACACTCACACATTCCCCTGGCATGCTGATTTGTACTTCGACTCTGGAAGTATGATTGAGAATAGGAGCTCATTGTGCGTTTCGCGGCAAATGGCACAGCTATGAAATAACAAATTGTATTCGACCGTGTTATCTCATACTGGTGAACTTGATTGTACATTTCAGAGCTATACCTGGGTGGGCTACAAAGGGCTGGATTCCTACCGTTCATCGAAGTCTTGAAGGAAAGATGCAAAGTGTACTCGTTGAACTCTGGTCTAGATTACAGGAAAGCAGAGAAGTCACAAGCTAATACATACGTGAGGTGTGTATCACTTCAACATGCTTCACGCAACAATGTTTGCGACAATGATGGCTTCGTTACATCATCATAATCTATTCTATTTTTGTCTTTTATTCCGATGGCTTACCTATGCAGCGACCCGAAGGAACTGGAGAAGCTCTTCATAAAGCTTGCGGGATCGTCGACGCAAGGTGTGTGTAGTCTGTATTACAGTTTTCATGATTTCATTTTTCCAGAATTCGCGAGCACTCCGTGAGATCGAGTCGCTGCCAGGAAGGATTTTTTTCTGTAGTCAATGTATTTACCGATAAACCAAATGCAGAGTCTGAGGCTGTGGAGCTGACGGTGTATGGTCGACCTGTACGCGTTCCCAGGTCGGTGGGCAATGCCTGCTACTTTACGTTCTCAGAAATTTGCAAGAAGGTGAGAATATTGTGTTTCGGCTAGCATTGAGAAGAAACCTTTCTCAATATTTGCTAGCTGTCTTTATAGTTCCACTGTCGGCCTGTTCTTGAGTATTTTTCTTTGAGATTCTGACAAGAAATCCCTCAATTCGTCTATCGGCTTTTATCAGGAACACAGCGCTGCTGATTACTTGGAAATATGCCGTCAATATGAGACCATCTTCGTAGAGGACGTACCCGTCATGACACTGGCTCAGAAAATAGAGGCTCGGCGCTTTATTACTCTCATCGATACGATATACGATAGCAAGGTAAGTACAGCAGAAAGTCGATCATGACGCTGAGTGTCGGTGTCGAACCACATTTACGTTCGCCTTTCTGTCTGGGGGTGGGGACTAGATAATTCAGTATAGCCTTATGCAAATACATGCGATTTCATATCCGCTCATATATTTTCTGTACAGTGTAAATTTGCCTGTTCAGCTCGTGAAGATCCCGGACATCTATTTCAACTGGACGGAGAACTGTCATGGCAGCAAAGAGAGGCTAACAGAGGACTTATGGATGACCTTGGAATAGGGACGGTATGAATTAATTCTATTTCTTGCGTCACAATTACATTCATCCGTATTTTTGTCGGCCAGTTCCAGTAGTTTCGTTAAGCCAACGGTGCTATTGAACGATAAGTGAGGTTATGCTCGTAATACATCTCGTGTGGCTAGATGTAATTGTTATGGAAGTGAATCTATCAGCCACTGAATGCACTTTTTCGACCGCTTTCGAATAATCAGGATAATGCCACAGCCAGCGTTTTTACCGGCGGGGACGAGAAGTTCGCCGCAGAAAGGTGCATTTCAAGATTAATCGAGATGCAGTCCGAACAATATTGGCAAACGACGTGGTGTCAGGGCACTAAATTAGCATCCTGAATAGCAATTGAGCCTTTAACTTTAGAATGATCAATTGGTAACGATAATAAACAAATGAAAACCAACATCGAGCAGTACAATTTCTTATAATACTAACGACCTCTAATGGCCGCTATTAGTTTTTATTGGCTGCTAGTTTATATTGCGACTATCATGGCTCCTCCTGTCACCGTTCTCTAGGGAATGGTGTTGAATATGGCGCAACTACTATATGGTGTCCGGGAGCTACCGATATTGCCTGTGTCTGACTGTATTTTCTCCAAGTTCCATCTGAGCCTACGTCTCCATCCACACCCTTCCATCGCCGATTCACACTGTATGCGGCGTGAACGGTGCTTACTAAATTCTTTGGGTTTGCCAATCGGGCGTTCGCCGGGTGTCGTTTGGGGATGCGTATCTTCGGCAGAAGATCTTCTGGTGTAGGTTTAGGCGGCTTTTGCGGGCCAGCGGGTGTTGAAGCCTGCACAGTGGCGTCTTGCACTACCGCGCCAACATTCCCTGTAGTCTTTATCTCCTGCTTCGTCTCAATATCCGGTGAAGGATTGAGTTTGAGTTGTTTGATTCTTTCTTGTTCCAACTTTTCACTTTCCGTGTGCTGGTATTCATTGTAGAAGCGGTCAGACTTCTTGGCCGCGTCAACCTTCCGCTGCTGAGCCTGCCGCCTCCGTGCCTCATCTTCGGCATTCTCTCGCCGCACACGCTGGTTCACATGCTTACTTCCCGAATTGAACAAAGGCGCCGGTTTTGCCTTGGCAATCTGGGGTTTCTTCAGTACAGGCTGCGATTCCAGGGGTGCTTCGCTAGCTTTCCGTTTCTGCGGTTGTTGTGATGTTGGGGGGCGGTTGATCTGTGGCCTATCCCTTCCTCCTCCCAGTTGAGGTTGTGGCAGCCGTGGCTGAGGTTGTGAAGGTTTCGGTGGTGGTTGCGGAGACCTTGACGTCTGTCGTTGTACCTGCGACTGCTTTTGTGGCGACCGTGACGTCGGATGTGGCGATCGGGATGTCGGATTTGGTGACTTTACTGTTGGTCGTGGCGACCTGGATGTCGGATGTGGTGACCTTGATAGTTTCTGAGGTGACTTTGGTGGTGGTTGTGGAGATCGAGCGTGCGGTTGCGGTGACCGTGCGTGTGGTTGTGGTGACCGGTGCTGTTGAGATGTGTTACTCAAAGGAGTCCTGTGTCCGACAGAATGCCCGTCCTTATGTGCAGACTTTAGTTGAATACGAGGGGCCTTTTTGCGTGTGAAGAGGTCAAGCTCGCCCGAGGATTTGGGATCGGGTTGCCTTTTACGTTGCACATCTACTTCCACAAAACAGTGGAGAAATAGTAATAGGAAGCAAGCCGAGTCAGAATCGATGCTGGTTGCTTGCGATGCCTTCAAACGCACAAAAAACATCAATATATGAATAAACATGTGCTTATACTTCGCTTCTAACATGCGATTTTTTTTTTGCACGCCCTTCATTCCAAGCACAGATGAACAGAGACAACTCACAGGCGCTTTTGTATTATATCAAACCTTCATTCACATCTGAGCTTCGTATACCTTTCGAGCCATTCCTTCTTTGATGATCCACTACCCCGGCTCGAGTGCTGTCGCCATGGCCGTGGCCCTGAAATTTCCCCTCAGCGTGAGACGCTGTGGCGTTCACTGCGGGTGATCTCGACGGGTTCATACCCTGTGTAGATTTCACCTTTGGGTCTAATTCAGTCTGCATGATGTCCTGTTTATTTTCAACAACCAGAGGTCTTACCTGCGTATTCGATGTCGACGTAGGTGGCGACTTGATGGCGATCTTGAGTTTCATTTTGGGCACGCTATTGACACTATTGGGTTGATTGATTTGCTTACTGTTGCTGTTATTCACTGGTATAGACACAGAAACTTTGTCAGTCTTGCCACTCGATGTACCAGTCATTTTACAGGTCATGGTGAGACTACTGGGTGGTACTGGCTGCTTTGCCTTAGCGGTTGCGGCTGCACTCGCAATTTTGCCTTGGGCCATGATGTTCTTGAATAGCTTTATCAACTCTCGGGCACCTTGCTTGAGCTCCGGAAAGGACTCCAGATGCTCGCGTCGCAGCATATTCACTTTCCTACCTATATCGGAATCCTAGTTAAACATTGTACAAAACATTAAAACAGGTGTGAATTGTGGAAGTGAGGAATAGGAAGAAGAGATTTCACAGGTTGATACTGTACATGTAATAACTTTGCACATATTATAAGATTGTAGACTATGTGTGCTTAAAAGTCATATCACTAGTGCGATACATACACCGGAACACTGACACACCAAAACAACTACCATTCGCGCGTAACTTAGTTACCTTGAGTATGGTATATGACAAAGAGCCCTTTAATAAACCATTGAGAATAGCCTGCACACGGCCTTCGTCAATGCTGGAATTGATCATGCGGTCAATTTCTTGAGACCATTTGCGGACAGTGTCCACATTTGCAGGTCCCTCCATATTCAATGAGTTTATTTATATGTAAACAGAGTAGAACCAATTTTCCCTGCCATGTCCTTTGTATTTTCCCACCTGGACGGTACACTACACTTTCTGCGAGTCACCGCATTGATAAATCGAATCGATATTTATGATGAGGTATATACAAATCCGATTGTATTTATACCCTAAGAATCCAGAGTAATTTTCCTCAGATTGCAATTTTGGATTGTGTTGTTCTTCAAAATATATACAATCAAATAAATAATACCGTGTGTCCGGGACTCAAGTGACTCAACTGTCTCCCGGGTTTGGAATGAGAGAAGTATAATTATATAAATATATTTATATATATACATTTATAATATATATATTTATATATATACATTTATAATATATATATATATATATATATATATATATATATATATATATATATATATATATATATATATATATATATATATTATAAATGTATATATATATATATAAATAAAGAATATATGTGTGTATTGTTCTTAGGTCTCTTGGTATATATGTATATATATATTGAATATATGCATATATACACAAGACACAGGACACAGACACAGACACAGACACAGACACAGACACAGACACAGGACACAGACACAGGACACAGACACAGACACAGATCAACAGACACGGACACATCACACACACACACACACACACACACACACACACACATCATATATATATATATATATATATATATATATATATATATATATATATATGTATATATATATACATACACATTACATACATACATATATATATATATATATATAATATATATATATATACATATATATATATATATATGTATATATATATATATATATATATATATATATATATATATATATATATTATATATATATATATATATATATATATATATGTATACATACATACATACACAATACATACATAAAAGTGTTATAAAAAAAGTTATATAGAGATGTGTCACTAAAGGTATTATTTGATTAGGTTAGTGAGGTACTTAGTTTAATAAATGTGTAAAATAAAATAGTCTTGAGATAGTTTTAGGACATCTTCTTTTCTGTAAGAACATAGACTTCCCCTCCACATAGATTAGCTAAGCTATCTAGCAAA
>LUCW03001868.1:0-15000 GCA_001586965.3 Sphaeroforma sirkka | reverse complement strand
GGGGCTACCATCCATGGGAAGAACATTTTCAAACATGGAAGCCCTCCACCGACAAGCCTCCAGGGGCAGGGCAAATACCTGTAGCCGGATGGGTAGCTCGGTTGTTCTCCGGTAGACCCAAGCTTGAGGTTAGTTCAGGAATCCATAATGGTTTTGCACAAAATGGAATTGTTGCCTATGTACCGGATTCGTCAGCCCCTATTTTTATCACACCGCATTTCACCGAAAACAAGTTATGGAAAGTTTGAGGCAGAAGAATGCCGGATTCTTGTATTGGACGCACTCTAGGCAATTGATGTATGCATCAATACTCAAGATCAAGTGCACAAAGTGAACCGCATATTGTTCTTAATCTTTATATTAGACAGATTTGATTGGACGAGGGCTTGATCGCGTCGTGGCCATTCGCTTATTAATTGACCATTGTGACGCTGACGTCGCGCATAACATCTACAGGTAAGTAAATCGTAATGTGCTATGGTGCAGAGCATTTTACCACGTCCAGTTTCGAACTGTTCAATTTGAAATGGTGGGCAGCCGATGTTTTTGCAAGAGAGGTTCTTCATGCTCATGGCTTCGTATCGCTTCACACCTGCTGTATGTAGTTTCGATGAAGACTCCCCGCTTATGTGGGACATGGATGTTCTTGAGAAGGAAAAAATTGAAGCTAGGGTCAGCGATGCAGAGATAACGGTACGTTGTACCCGACATCGTCTTTGATACGTGCCTCATCTTTCGACTAGTGCTCGTAGGATAGTTTAATATTATCCGCTGCCCATTTAGTCCCCCGGAATACAAGTATACCAGTCATGCTCACGCATCATGTGCATATCCTTCTGTGACCACCAGGTTCTCATCAATGAGCTCGTCGCCATATGCGATACGTATCTCTCCGCGGGGGATGAGAGTGAGGAATCTGAACTCAGTTTTGCAAATAGAGCGGCTCAAGTGACTGCTCTCGCCCTCACATCGTTTCTGACAGGAGAAGTGCGCTACGCCAAGCATGCTGCCCAGCTTTATGTGGAGTGGTTCAGTCAAACCGAGGCGCAACAAAAGGTGAATGTAGACGCTTTGCCACTTGACTACGGTGTTCTGATACTTTGACTTCTAAGGCAGTCGTGTACAGCTATGCTCACTGCTAGACAAATAATGTTGTCAATTCAATATTCAGGTATCAGACATGAAAAAGTTCAAACTTTGTGCATACTTGCTGGACTCGTTAAGGATGCTCAAGCACTCGGGTACGCTGAGTACCGAGCAATATGCCGGTATACGAACCTGGCACGCCTCCTTCCTGGAGATAGTGCTTTTGAACAACAAAATGGCAGCCAAGAACAAGGCATTGATAGGCAAAGGAATGGCAGATGAGAACGATTTCCCTGCGGAGTACTGGAGCAAAGGCCCACAACCGGTCTTGTACGATGCTCAAGTAAGTTTACCAGATTCATATCTATTTTAGTCGAAAGAGAATTCTACGTCTAGTTTTGTCCATGGTTCTCATCACTGCGAATATCATTGTGAGGACGTACGATCGAATGATATTGCGATCTCAAGCAGTGCACTACGTTGATCCCAGGTGGCGGCGATATCCGCATTCACCGGCGATACGATACAGTTCCTGCACACGGTGGAGCGTGCGAAGATGAAGATGACCGCTCGCATTCGAGATCAGGGAGACATTAGGCCACCTAAACTGAAGGATCACATGGCTTCCGATATGCTGGAGCTCGAAGCCTGGCTTGAGCTTTCACGGCTGGCTTCAAGAGCAGGTAATTTGAAAGATGACAAGCGTTTTCAGTGTTTGTAATGACTATAATACTATTCATGAGATTCATCTGAACCCCTCCCGAAATTTCCAGGCGTTGACTTATACGGCTACCAGGGCTATGACGCGCCATCAACAAAATTGCCGTTGATACTAGCAGCCGTGAATACGGCATTGAAAGTATGTCGCTCATCGCCCAGTATAAAGCTCGATCGACAATTTTGATTTTCTCAGTTTAAATATGTACATGGTGCTTCGAGGATAAGCATTCACGTCCTTCCCTACATATGATTCATCTTCAGGTGGTCAACAAGGATTACATTGATTATGCCAGTCATTGGCACTTCACAGCCCGAACACGATATCCAATCAACGATCTGGTGTGTACAAATACACTTTGTCCAGAGATAATGAGTGCATACCCCGAAGCCACACCCCCAGTACTTCCTGTGTGGCGTTTCGGGTTGAATACTTGAGACATACTAAGGTCAATGTCGCAAGACAAAGAACGCATAGACACCATCCGTGACGGTGCCTGCGAGTATGGCAGCAGGTCATTTAAAATCCGACAACAAGCAAATAGCAGCGCTAGTGCGCAGAATAATAGAGCAGACTTGGATTAGAAAGCCTTCTGTTTACCGAGCCAGACTCGGACACAGTCATGTATAAAATGCTTGACACAGTACCACGTACAGACGTTGCTACCCGCAGTTGTGGTATAATGGTCAAGGATGGAGTTAACCACGCTGCTGCAGGTGACCTTATGTGGTACTTCATGCGCACAAGGCGCATACAGGCTGTGCGATAAATCGACTACAAGCCGTGGTGAATAAGAATACTTCTCCTACGACGCACGACTGAATAAAAGTCATGACAATCTTCTTTCACGAACTCTATAGAACTAAGATTAGCTAACGGCAGATCAAAAGCCCATGCTTTAATTGCGCCGCGAGCACCGAACACGCAGGACACTTCATATGTACAGAAAAACCAATGCCGTGATAGGACTACGCAAAGCATGCATCTCCTCGTGGGTCACTCTTATGCGTACGCATGGGATCTTTATACAACTTCAGACCAACCAGTGTGTATATATTGCGAAACGCCGACGACAAATTTTTGTACTTTAAATACGTTGATATTCCACGCAGGTTTCCTCGACATTCGAACGCGATCATATAACAAGTTGACCAGAATTTAATATGTAACTAATATATTCCGAGAATTGGTTCTATCCGAATTCTATACTCAATTCAGCTATTTTTTTTTTCACCAAAAGAGAAGGAAACATGTAGTTGCCCGCTTGTCTATTCCACATGTTTGTTTTTAATACTAGATTGCTGCACTTAATCGGCAGATACGGCAGGTCTGGAAGGGAGTTAGAATAAAGGGGGAAGAAAAAAGTGAATCAGAATTGCTTCGGAAGCGTTTGCATGTCAAATAATAAAATGCAGTGGCCTGCAAGCTGAACTTCAGTTCCATATATATCATGAATTCACCATAACCATCTTCACGGTTATAATAACCGAGAAAAGATTAAGACACAAGACAAATCAAATATATTCCAAACAAAATTACCTGGCCCATTCGACGTTCAGAATCAAGTGATCATAACCATAGCCGCACAGCTTGTCGATCGCATTTTGCGCATCATCCTTTCGCACATAGTTGATGAACGCGAAGCCCTTGGATAGACCAGTGACCTTGTCCTTGGCCAAAAATATACGCGTGATCATTCCGAACGGTCGGAACAGCTCCTGTAAGTCACTCTCTCGTGTATCCTCAGACAGATTCGTCACACGCACGGTAGTCGTATCGTCATCGCGGCCTCCCATCCTTGAACCAGCTGAGGCAGATGCACTAGCACCGCCACGCATACTGGGAGGTACATACGCACCAGTGCGACGCTCAGGCTCGGGTTCGGGCTCCTCTGGCATGGAGATGGTGTCTTTGTATGGACATCTGGCTGAGAAATGGGCACCTTGGCATATACGGCAAGAAACAATCTTTGACGACGTCATCTTCTTAAGAGGATCGTCCTCTTCAGGCTTGTCCAGATCTTTACTGCCTGTGGAATACGAATGATGGAGAAAGATTAGACAAACAATAACAAAGGAATTTATTACTGAATATGGATGGCTGCTGGAAGCGTGGACACACATGAAAATAACAGCTCATACAAAGCTTGGTATTTAACGGTAGGAATAATTGCCGCTAAAGCACACCTACACATGTCTGTCATTCATTAAAAGCCCACATACGGCACAAACCCTAGTAGTTTTTGATTGAATAGACTAACAATACATTTTTGGATCATGCATGGCAATGGAAACGAGCACAGTCCACATTCAGACGCGGACATACTTGATGTGAGTGTGAGATATACATCATCAGACACTGAGGTTGTATCCGATTGCGGTCCCTTGGGAGCTCCTTTGGCATCTCCAAACCTGGCCCATCCCTAAAAAAATGAAATATAAAACATTAGTAGAAAATAATCGAGAATAAAATCGTACATCTGGTTACATACAATAATCGATTTAGCCAACATATGATGATAACACATACGCGGCTACGATATATTGCTGCCATATATAACATCGACACAGGCTGTCACGAAGGAACAAACCGTGGTTCAGCAATCACATTCAGTATATGTAACCGAGTTCTATTCTTGTAGGGCATACTTACAACGCGGACCCAAAGTAGATATTTGGCTGCACGATAAAAGAAAACGAATCTCTTGACGTTCAGTGGTGTAGCAGCAGGCGTACACAAGTAGTAGAAATTGAGTGTACCGCCAATGTATGTATACGCATGCGCGAGATTAGATATCACTATTATTATTAAAGTTAAAATCTATCGTATGCTTGTGATGGGTTTTAGTTTGACTGGTTGGCGAGAAAAAGGCTGGCTAGAAATGGGGACGCATGTTCTATAGCCCGTATGATGACGCGAATACAAAAATCACGAATGGCAAATTATGTGTATATGCCTATGCATATGCAAATTACACACACACACACACACACACACACACACACACACACACACACATATATATATATATAGTCATACATTCAACCGCTAGAATACTCGTCTACATGTCGCTCATATACAGTCGCAGAAAACTCATAACGAGAGAATATGCTCCAAGCCCGCACAATCTATACGAAGGACGATATACGTAATTTCGTCACAAATCATACTATATTGTAGCGTGCAATTGTCGCATACCAGACATAAAAAAATCCAGTGCAATCTACGATGAGAACATAATAAATACGTTCACCACAAATCTATAGTTCGAATTCTGTTTTCCTACATACTGCTAAAACAATAAAAGCATACACACATCGTATTCAGTACATGGTTCCATAAACACAAACATGCATATACATACACACACACACACACACACACACACACATATATATATATATATATATATATATGTACAAACATACACACACACACATACATACAGGCATATATATATATATATATATATATATATATATATATATATATATATATATATATATATATATATATATATATATATATATATATACATATATATATATATACACACACACACACATATATATATATATATATGTATTTGTGTCAATATATCACATACCGCTCGCTCCTGCTCGGCTTTGTTCAGTTTGCGCTTCTGCACTTCAACCCTGTAGGTTTTGGTAACCTTCTCCTTCTTAGGCGGGTGGAAGTCATCATTCCATCTGTACTCTATTACGGTTTTAATCCCGTCTTTATTTGGGCCCTTGGTCTCTGTAGGGGGCAAACCTGAATCTTCGTCATCGTCACCCTCCAAGTCTCCCCACATGGGTTTCTTCTCTACTGCCGGCATATTGAATGTCTAAGCGAATGAATTTGGTGGGTATAAACGAATGTAGAATATATATGCACGAGTATATTGTGCAGACGCCTATTCTTCAATACAGCATACGTACTTATGTGTTAGTGTGTTTGTTCTCTAATAGTAAATAAGCGATACTTCTTGCGCAGTTTTTGACGCAGCGATAGAACTTTCAAAGTGTGTTAGGGCCACAGTGGATTTTCTGGAAATAATAATATGGTATTTCGAATGAAGCAAAGTGTCACATGTGAGCAATCAAGGGTACGCGGAGAAAGGAAAAACCATTATCTTTTGAGGGCCTAAATTAGGGCCTAATAGTTGCTCCAAACCAGGCCCCTTTTTTCGCATTTGCTCTTCTCTCTTGTGTGTAAAATGCGAGAGAGATTGGTATCGGTTCGCTGCTGCTACTACTAGTCTAGAGAGTAAACGTCAAAAATAAAAGTTGGGTCTCATTCTCACAAGTCTCTCTCAACTACAACTCACATTTGTTTTTGTTTTTATTTAAAAATGCAAGTCAAATATTTTCATAGGGAAAATAAAAGTTGAACGTAAACGGGTGTTTTTTTTCTCGGTCACTGGAAGCTGGCACCTGCGCCCTGTCCTGAGGCCTGCCTGTTGTTTTAAATTTTTTATCGATATCAGTTGCTGGTTTTTATATATATTGAGATGTTTAAATGTTGAACGAAGACCGTTATTCTTTCGAAATATTAGCGGCTTTTAACGTATAACGTTTTAAGCTTAAAATAGTTCTGGCGGTTGTTACAATGCAAACAGCGGCAAAGTGTAAAAACTGTCAATACAACCACAGGCTCAATCTCATAATTAAACTAAAGTCGATATTTGCACGTCCACACAGTACACATTTGAAGTCTTACATATACTGTAGAAGCATAGGTATACTTAATTATTTTGCATATCGTGTTATATCGGCGTAATATAAATGATACGACTTAGAGGACATGAATATCAATGATGCGTGCAGGTTACAATCAGGACAGATAGCAATACAAGTGTAGCGAGGGCACTGAAAGTGACTTTGTAAAATATTCGAACCTATTCATATAGTGAAGGTGTGGGTTGAGGCTTCATCCTTACATATTATATATTATACAGGAGTTTAACTTCGAGAAGAACCGTTTACTCCCGTATATACCTAGATTAATCGATAGTATTGTGGCTCAGCCAGTCTGAGAACGGAGGATTCCAAAACTCTGGGACACGCACACAAATGAACGAATCAAACAGAGGCGGGGGTAAACCAGTTATGAACCAACAATTTGCAGGTGCCAATGACATGGGCCCACAAAAAGGGGACGCTATCCCGGAAGCGCCGATTCCCATAAGGGTACAAAAAACAGATGACACAATAACCACAAAACCCTTCTACACACCCATACGCCCGGATCTGGAGCACATTTCGCGGGAATATGATAAGATCAAGTCGAAAGGTGATACGCTTGTTGACGAGGTGGTTTATCTACGAAAGAAGGAAGGTATGCTGAAGCAGCTGTATTCTAGGTACCACGACCTGTCGTACCAAGTGAACACTGACTTTCTGCTGCAGTGTGAAGTGAACACAAAACTCCGGAACCTACTTACAGATGTAGTTGGGGAGTTATCTCCACAGCAACAAGAACAGTTTGAGGCCGTCACTGAATCGGCTTTGCAAGTCAACCCATCGGAGTTCCATGACAAGTTCACACCTCAGTTGATGCAGGTGCTCAGCGTAGGGGGAGGGGTGGCTGGTCCATCTGTGTATGTCGATGCAGCATCTCCCAGTCTATCATCGTATGCACAGCCCCAACCTCAATTGCAACAAGGGCAGCAGCAGCAGTTACAACCGGGATTGCCATCACAACAAAGCGACAGAATAGGCAGTGGTGGGGAGAAGTCTGGGAATCGAACAAACGGACAGTTTGTGCCTCAACAGCAACAGCAATCGCGCCAGAGTGGGAACAGAGAGGATCCATCGGGAGGTGTGTGGGATCGATCTGGGGACAATATGTATCCTGATGGAGATAGGGGGCCCCGGCCCAATAAGGTCAAAACAGGTGCATTCTCGCCCACAATACCGCGTTCGGGGCCCATGGATAGAATACCTCCAAATCCTAGCCAGCGTATGGAAGGGAGCGCGCCTATCCCAGGCGCTGGCAGGGGTATAGTGCCCGAGTCGAGTGATAATGCTGGAGACTTCTATCACAGCCACCACCCAATGTATGGGCAAGACGGACCGGGTCATGGTATGGGCATGGCCGGGCCACCGGTAAACATTAAACTTAAGCACATGCAAAACATTGCAGTGGGCGGAAAGGGCATGGGTGGGGCGGGGTCGAGTTTGAGGCACTTGAAATCGCCACACATGGCCGCAAACCCGGGACATCCATCCTCGCCTACGTTGTCGCACAAGTCCAGGGGAGATGTGGGAGGTGGCTTCATGTCTCGGGAGGATTCTCGCTCATCGCGCGGCCCTGCAGGGCAGCAACCACAGCTTGCTGATGGAATTATACCGAACGGTGACTATCCGAAAGAACAGGGTGTACCATACAATGGTTTCAGTCAGGGGACCAATGTTGGGGGCAACCCGGCGTCCCCCCAGCCTCAATTATTACAACCAAAGAGCCACCATCACAGTCAGCGGAACTCCCCGGGTGCGAAGAGTATGCAGCAAGGTAATATTGGTCCACCAGGCCCCATGCCGGTCAAGAATGGCGATGCAATGCCCCCAGAAGTTTACAGCAGAGGAGGCAGGCCCGATACCCAGCACTTCCCAGCGCAAGACTCATTAGACCCCAATCAAGTGCCACTGAACCAGTACAGTTGCCGCAGGGCTACAGATGGCTCGCTGAATCCCTTTTTATTCCCACGATACAAGGATATCTACACACCTGGAATTCCCAGAGGTGCCAATCTTATATCCACACTCAAGCACAAAGACTTGGTCACAGCTATTACAATCTCGAATTCGAGTGACAGGGTATATGCAGGTGGCAAGGGTTCGGTGACCGTTTGGGATGTCAATAATTCCCAGGCTCCAATCACTGAACTAAACTGTCCCTCAGATAACTATATAAGGTCATGCAAGCTGTTAGCTGACGATCGGACTCTGATTGTAGGAGGTGAGACAAGCGACCTCTGCATATGGGACCTGCCAACGAATCAGATTGTGGGCCGTCTTGAATCCCAGATTTCGGGGAGATTGGAGCCGCACGTGCTGGCGTGCTATGCACTTGCACTGAGTCCACCTCAGACAACCCCCAATCCATTGTGCTATAGTTGCTCGTCAGATGGTATTGTGGATGTGTGGGATATCCACAACCGGTCGTTGGTAGGCACACTCAAGGGACACACGGACGGTGTCTCCTGTGTAGATATCACATCAGATGGCACGACGCTTGTTACGGGCGGGCTCGATAAAATGGTCAAGGTGTGGGATCTGCGAACCAACAAAGAATTAGAAACTTTCCGATTCCCGGCACACGTGTTCTCGATTGGTGTCTATGGCGAAGCTCCCTTCGTCGCGGTGGGCATTGAAAACCACGAAATAGAAATTTTCAGTTTAACAGGAGAACCCGACTTGAACTTCAATCTACGACTGCACCAAGACTCCGTTCTATCTCTGAAATTTGCACATAAGGTATGTAACATATGTCATGATATACAAAATCACACAAACACGAGTCCAAACACGCACACGCACATACACTCACAAACACACACAGACACAAACAACACACATACACACACATATATATATATATTACTTACACACACATACACACACATACACACACACACATATACATATATATATATATATATATATATATATATATATATATACATATGTACCCACACACACACATGCACACATGCGCAATAACAATAATAACACACGCAATATATATCATATATATCAATATGCGTATATATATATATATATATACATATATATACACAAAACGTACATCACGCACATAATACGCACACATAACAATTGTCAATACATATCATATATCATGCGTATTATGCGCACATATATATATGCACATATTAATATATATATGTATATATATATATATATATATTACATGTTAATGTCAATAATAATGTATATCAATATATTAATAATATAATATATATATTATATATATATATATATAATAATATATTATATTATAATATATGTATATTATATATGTATGGCTATATATGTATATATTATTATACATATATATATATTATAATATTATATATTATATATATATATATAATATTATATTATATATATAATTATTATTATTATATATATTATTACATATATATATATATATATGTATTATTATGCATTATATTATTATGTTATATATTATGTAGATATATATATATATATATATATAATAAACAACAATATATATATTATTATTATTATTTTTATATCTGTCTGTATCCATCCATCCATATGTCCACATATTATTATTATTATGTATATTATTATGCATGTATATATTGCAATACATACATTATATGACATACATATGTACATTATGATACATACGTACATGCAGGATATGCATCACCATCAACACATATGTATGTTATATATTTCATTTGCATATATCCTTATATATATATATATATATATATATATCCATATATATATATATTATATATATATACATGTGCATCACACATATTACATATATATATATATACATATAATATATATATATATATATATACATATACATATATATATATATATATATATATATATATATATATATATATATATATATACATACATACATATATATGTATGTATGTATGTCGATTTATTTGTATTTCATATATATATCTATTTCAATACATTTATATATATATATATATATACAAAGTATAAATGTCATGTATTTATACTATCTAAAGTATTATTAATTGTATTGTTACAGTTGGTGCAATAATTTGTGAGGTTGGTATTTCTGCTCAAAATCATATGACAAGACTATTCAGATTAACCGCATATGTTTTGATATGTATATGGCAGGCACGCATGTGCTTACAATATTGTGTCACACCAGAAAGTAATATACATGCTCGTCATCACAAACTTCAATTGAATTTATTGTTCTCGATTTGTAGCCTGGAGCGACTGTGCATCTGCTTGGAGTTTTCTGTGATCCAATCGCTGTGCTTTAGTTTTGTAATAGCTATGCTATATAGTCTAGTTGTTGGTTGTACTATCTGAGGGCATCGTATCTTCGTAGTTGGCATGGAAGTATAATCTGCGCACACACCTTTCTCAATTGTCCCCTCACGTAATTGGGGAGGGGAAGGGGGAGGGAAAGGGTCACTACTACTACTCAAAGCTTGTGCAGACAACCTTCAACTGCATTGCATTTATTATCAGTCATTTTTCTTCATATATCAATTGTTGAAATTAATATTCGAATGTACTATCGCCATCCTACAGAGTCCTTGGTTTATATCAACCGATAAGAGTAGCACTATGAATGTTTGGCGAGCACCCTACGGTAACTGCATGTTCCAGGTAAGTCTTCTGTATCGATGCACCGTCGGCGTCCTGTAACCAGCTTTCGCTGTGTGGATTGCCACTATACTAAAGGCTTGTATGTAACTCGTACAAAACAGTAACGCCCACTTCATAACTACACAGCCGATTACGCAGCTTGATTGTGGTACTGATACTCACTCTATACTACCATCTTAATCAATCGGGATCGTACAGAAAACTGGACCCGCTGCGATCACGAGTTGCGATATCTCCCAAGATGACCGTATAATTGCCACCGGTTCGGGTGAGAGGTGCGCCCGGATATACGAAGTGACCTTCTAAGGCGATAGACTATAATTTGTAAAATTATGATATCAGTTGCGCCCAAATAAACTGGCGTCTCAATTGTATCTCGTTATCTTCATACGGCGTGCTTAACTGTCCTGTCGCCAGTTCACGACAAGGCTGATGCTTGAAATGTACGAAGCACGCCATGTTCCAACCGTCCTTCTATCGGTCCTTCTGAGTGTCCTCTGTATCACAGTTGTGGCAAAAAATGCACTAGCGTCTCCGGATCAGGAGTATCATCATATTACACAATCTCCGACTGGGTACAAGCAACTACTCTTGATAGCTATTAAATTCTCCTCCTCCACGCTCAGATCCTCGTAAATCGTGGCAGATTCTTGATTCATGTACCTGTAAAGGGATTGTTTCCAGCAATACGAAATCAACAATGGTGCTGCCGTGTCGAATAAAGTTAGTATTTGGTACAAGGCGTAACAATTGCCGCGACACACCTTCCTATATCCGCCTCAAACCACTCGAGATTTTCCAGCCAATAGTTCTTCTTGTTTGGTTGAAGCTTGAAGGGAACGATCAACTTGGGAACATCTGCGGTTTAACAGGCAGAATTGATTTACTACTCGAAGCAGTATATCGGACCAATACGACCTTTTTGTGAAACTAATAGACATATCACTCTAAATAGAGGCATTGCTTTACACATCCGAGCTCATGTTGGAATCGACACACCTTCTAATACTCCGTGGAATATAAGTAAGCTACAGATATAAGGAGCGAGTTTTTCGCCTGATTTCTCATCGTCCTGCGTACTCGCACTGTCATCAGCAGTATTTAAAAAGGGATAATCCGAGTCATCCTCACACGCATCGCAGCCACCATCCGAGTCAAAGCGTCGCAACTCCAGCTCTATGAGGCCTTTGTCTGCCATTGGATATTTCTGGCCGTCCGCCAGTTTGAAATATCTCCTCCCGTCGCTAACCTATAGCATATATACATATAATAAAACAGAACATACTAGGCATTTATACGTGACTGAATATACTTCGCATTTATACGTGATTAAATTTACTTAGCACATATACGTAATTGAATATATTTAGGACTTAAAGGTCATTGAATATACTTGGCATTTATACGTGATTAAATTTACTTGGCACATATACGTAATTGAATATATTTAGGACTTAAAGGTCATTGAATATACTTGGCATTTATACGTGATTGCATTGCGCAGCAGCTGTGTCGAACACATTCTCTGTTTAGGAACATGAACGCCATAGAATCTGCGAACATCAATTGATATGGTTTTTGGACTTACTGTAAAGGGTATGTACTCGTGATGCGCCGTGGCCACCCCCGCCAGTTCATTTACATCGAGATCTCCAACCAAGAGAACGTTGTTCATGATAATATCAAAAACTGGTGGTTCTGAGCTACGCACATTCAGGATGTTTGCGAATTTCAAAATAGCTACGAAGTCACCATCCTTGGGAATCGGAAGCCGGTAAATCAGTGCACCTATACCCTACGCATTGAGGTAGTACATATATAGTCGAAGTTAGAGATATGGTTGACAATTATTCAACTACTTTCAAAACAAGCTAGCAAAATGAATAGGATGTCGAAAACAAGTAGATGATAGGAATAAGGCTAATTGCAAACAGGGTTTGGATACCAGTAAAATACGTAGGATGTTGAAAACTGTAAGATACATAGACGTTTAAGCCATACTTGGGATGTTGACATCAGCCAAATACGTATGATGTTAAGGTCGGTAAAATACACAGAATGGTGAAGCCAGTAAAGCGATAACAAGTTGGAGCCAGCAAAGACATATGATGTGAAAACCGGAGAAATAAACACAAAGCTAGAGTCTGTTGAAACCTATAAAATTGAAACCATATGAATACAAAGGATATTGGTGACAGCAAACAACACGGAAGGCGTAAGTCGCTAAAATACATATGATGTTAATTTGAACCTTACGTCTTGAGCAGCTTGCCGGCATGTATGGTACAACTCCTGATCTTTGGCTGCTACCCTCGATACACTAAAGTGGCCACTGGCTTCCTCTGGTTCAGCTCCTCCTAACACATATGGCACATCACTGACATACGTGATCCCGCGCGTGTCTGTGAACTCTCTCCCAGCACAATTCTAAGATGGGTTTGAACCAATGTTGAGGATCAGCGGTCGAATCAACGATGCGAGATGTTTATGAGCACAGCAAAATGTATGACAAGTTTGGCTTGGAAGATTGATACAAGTGGTACTCGGCATACTCGGCAGTAAAAAAACTATTAATCGACACAGAACAAACTATATGATGCATACTACAAATTTTTTACTTAAATAACGTGCAATCGTCACAAGGGGTTCTGGAATTAAAATGATACTCAATACATGCATACACCGAGCAACGCATATTATGCACCTGGCAAGTTCACTTGCTACAAGTGTCTGCTGATTTATCAGGTACGAGGAAACCTCCCCTCTACAACAAAGTACAGAGTGGTATGCGCAATCAGGATAGGTGTATGTGTAGTTGAACAAATGTTCATCGAGTTAAAAGAACTTGGACCAGTATCATGTGCTCCGAACAATGCATACAATACCCGGTAAGTGTAACTGTTACCTGTGGCGATCGACGTACCAAGGTGTGGATAACACAATATACCTACACACTGAGCATTCTCATACGATACACTGGGCGTGCTCATTTGTTCATGTGTCTCTCGACTGACCAGGGTGAGAGTAGTGCACTCACGTATGTACAAAACAAACAAAAAATACTATATACCTGGCAGGTACAACGGATGCACCTGCTTCTAAACATACCAAGGCGTGGATTATATTTTCCTGGCGGTACTGAGTGTTGCCTTTATCGTTCTTGACATTTCTATAAAATCCCGGTGGAATACGCCTTAACTGCGGCAATTGTTTTTGCTGCGCCTGCACCAGCTGTAATTGCATCTGGGGACAAGATAGAATTGTCGTTTGTCACATTCAGGGAAAAAACAACAACAACAAAAACTGCAGATTGTACGATGCATATGCCAAGCAACTGCACGGCCGTGTTATCCGAACACAAAGTAACAAGATGCTAGAAGCTTATACGAACTCAACTAATACATGAGTGAACCTTCCACTGTCAAATCACTGTTCCAAGCTGACAAGGTTGCAAACACACAATAAGTGAAGACCATGATTCAATGTAAAAGGATGACGACAAAGTACAACTAGTGTGTTTCCATAGAGGTTACCTGGCGCTGAGTGTCCAAAGGATGTTCTTGAAAAGCCTTCTTAGAATGCGCATTAATCGGAAGATCCTATAAAACGAGACGAGAAATCGTAGATTCAAGCCTAGTCTTGAGGAGAAGCGCATTCAAATCTGATCAGAATGTATACAATGTACAGACATGTACGCAACCTTTCACACACGTATACTTATATATATATATATATATATATATATATATATATATACATAGACACCTAAACACCCACACCCACACACATATATATACACAT
>LUCW03001867.1:45000-78743 GCA_001586965.3 Sphaeroforma sirkka | reverse complement strand
TTGCAATATAATTTTTTGAACTACTCATCGAACTCCACAGAATAACTATTTCGATATTCTGTGGAATCTATTTATAGATTGTCCCGTTCTGCCGAAAGTAAGAAAAACCAATAATACATACAAGAAAACCCTAAGAATATATGCGAGTGTTGCGACGGATATCAGAGTGTGGCAGAGATATTTACATAAATATGTAAATATTTATGTATGTATTGTAGCCTCTTGTAAATTGTAAATAGGTGAGGTTTTTTTTGGTATTTTTTTTAGAAACCAAATCAAAAACAAAAGAAGTTTGATCATATGGATGTAATTAAAAATATAGCCTTCTAAATTATACATTGTTCAGTGACAATTTTAGAACGAGATAAAAAACTAAAGTTATAAAATATGCTATGTATATAAATAGCTATAAACCATAGCGACGTAGCCTCCTAAAACAAAATGAACAAACTATATATATATATATATATATATAATTGAGATAACATATTGGTTTTTAATTGTATTTAAAATAATTTAAAATACAAATTCTTTTACCAATATTTTCAGTGTTCTAAATTCACTTTGATGACTCCAATAGCTTGGACCTATCTAAATTTTATATTCTCTGAACTACTACTTACAGGTTTAGGTCCTCCCGCCAATCTTCAAAATTCAATAATTTTCACTAGAAGTACTAAGTGTTCATGACCACATGTCTAATTTGTAGATTGACATAAGAACGTAAGTCGAGTTAATAAGTTCCATTTGAAGAAATGTTAAAAAAGAAGAAGACTTATTGGATTTTGGAGATTGGCGGGGAGACCAAAACCTGTAAGTAGTAGTTCAGAGATTATAAAATTTAATTTATAATATCCTACATCTACTATCGTCTCAAATAGGTCCAAGTAAATGAGTCATACCAAATTCTCAGGCTATTGGAGCCATCAAAGTGAATTTAGAACACTTTGGATATATTTAAAAAAGAGCTTGTACTAAATTATTTAAAATACAAATAAAAACCAATGTATTATCTCAATTGATCTTGATATTTTAGACTGACCGGAGGCCGTATTTCTACATAACCCCCAGTAGCTTTTAGAACTACGAACGTACGTTAAGATACGATCTAGTTGGTAAAGCGAAAACCAAAGTAAAAACTGTTTCGGTCATGACTTATCGAGTAAGTATGTGCCTATATGTACGAGTTCAAGACTCATGTTGTACTCTATGTCGTTTAGTATTTGGTCCAGTAACCATTTCCGATGTAGGCGCCTTACGTTTATTATTTGGTAAGGTAATAGCCAAAGGCTGTTCTTCATTAGTAAGTAAGTTTGAACAATTTTCTGCACTGTTGGTAAGCAGATCAGAAAGTTTAGTCACGTAGGAAGTAGGTGGCAAATAGGGAATTTCAGATCCGTCAGGGTTTGTAGTCACCTGAGGAAACCCTTTTCGTTTATCTCGTGTGTTCTTATGTAAACGCTTATTTCATTTCTTATTAAAGATACGAAGAAAGTCGCGAGATTCACGAAACGCATCGGAGGTTAGCCAAGCTACTGTCCCATCCATGAAACGGGTCTTGTAGTAAGTGTATCCGTCTTCGGATGTTTTGTCAATTATATCTTTGACTTGTGACTCCATAACTGGTACATCAGAATCAAATGAGCGAGCGAATGAGAGTTCGGAGGTAGGGATACGGTGAGTGCCTAGATTGGTTGCGCTAGTACCATCAATGTTATTCGCTTCGTAAGTATCACTCTTCTCATCATGGTGGGAAATAACAAAAGGTCCTATCGTTAGTAACGTTGGCGTTTCGATTTATAATGTTAACGTAATCGCCGACTTTGAACTGAACAATGTTCTTAGTGTTATTCCATCGGTCATACGCTTTAAGTAGGACGCGATTTTTGTGCTCGAGTAAACAGGGGTAAACAACGTTCTGCATATACTCGATCTTTTGTAGCCACGGGGTAGCGTGTTTCTCGGGCGCAGTTTTATCAAACGTTGCTTGTAATTCAATATAGCGGCCAAAGAAATAGTGAAACGGGAGTGTTCCAGTTTGAGGATTCATGCAGTTATTCATTTGATTCTGAACCCATTTCAAATGATAAGGCCACATATCCTCAACGTCGTCTAGTGCGGTACGCAAGAGTTTCTTAAGTTTTCTATGACGTGTCTCATTTGCACCCTGCGTTTGAGGTTTGTAAGGAACATCACGCCTATGGGTCATGCCTGATACGAGTATAAGTGCCTCCATTACGTCGGTACAAAACTCACTACCGTTATCAGAACATAGTACTCGGGGGAAACTGAAGTCATTGAAGACGTGATAGCATAATTCTGCCACTGTTTGTGGACGTTTGTTCGGTATTGCATAAAGCAAGTTATAGCCCGAAGCCACACATAAGAGATGACAGATATATACATCGCCAGTATGCTTGGATCGCGGGAGTTTAACCAAATCGACTATGACTCGGCGCATCGGTTGGTCTTCTGTCACACTTTTTTGGGGTGCCCAGCCGTATCGCTTGATCTGGTTCTTTTCACAATCAGTACAGCGTCGGTATACTTCACGTATGGTTTCTTTCAGCGCCGGGTGATCAAGCCCTGCACGAATAGCCATTTTATAAGTATGCTTATATGCTCGATGCGTTAAATTATGTATAATTTTAACTCTACTTTCGAGCTCCTCTAAGTCAGTCAGATTCTGCGTAACGCTGACTAGATGAACCATAGTCCTGTTGGAAAGGGCAACCTCAGTATCAGGAGGGGTAGACTCCTGAGATACATAATTGACAACATTAGATTGTTGAAGTATCTTCTTCAGTTGTTTCGCAACTCCTGGCTGTTCTTTAAGCAGCGCTTTAAGTAGTTGAGTGCGAGCTTCAGGTTCTCTTAGAGTTTTTAGTCTTTGATCCATGGCCTTAGCTAGTTCCATGTTTTTTACGATCTAATGCCGTTTCAATCGGCATTACCTCGACTGCAATCTTGTTGGGTGCATGTGTTGTACGAGTCTTGAGCTTTTGTTCAAACTCTTTAGACTCCTCTAGTTTAGCTAAGAATTCGGTTGAGGGTTTCCACTTAGTGGTACCTGCAGGACCGATGCGACAAACAATGGTGTGTTTCCAAGGTGTCTTCTTAATAGAATAGGATCCCTGATACAAGAACGTGTCGGTTTCACGGTCGACATAAATAGGTTCGTCTTGAATCATATTAATTTAATCACGTATCCATGGGTCGGAGTTACGTAAGGGACAACACAGCGTAATATTAACATAATTTAACAACTGTGCGATAAGTTGACAAGGTGGGTTAGCCCACGCATTATGCTTTGATAAGTCAAGCTGAAATGTATCACCTTTAGGATGAGTCAACGACCTATATTCAGAAACCTGTTTGTTATGTTCTGCGGCGAACATATCAACAGTAAATGGACACCATCGTGATTGAGCGAGGTTAAACCATTTCTAATTTAGCATCCAATCGGTTGCTAATAACTCCTTGACTGTTTTCTGGTAGTCGGGCACAAGTCGAGAGAGCATGTCAGGAAGATGGTTATGTATTCCTGGTATGTGTGTTATATTAAAAGCGAACTTGGCAATAATATCATGCCAGCGGCTCACCAACTGTGAATCAGGGTTCATATCTTTTAAGTATGTTAAAGACTTTTGATCACAGGCGACAGTAAAGTAACTTCCATAAAGATAGTCTTTAAACTGTCTTAGTGCAGTAACTATAACAAGGAGCTCTTGTTTAACGGTAGGGTAATTCCGTTGACTCTTATTATAACTCTTGCTAAAGAATTGTATGTAGCGCGGTTTACCATTTATCGTTTGGTAAAGCACTCCACCTACCGCTCGATCTGAAGCGTCGGTTGCTACTTGGAATGGGACACCATCCACAGGGTACTGCATGATGGGTGCGTCCATTACTTTACTTTTGACTAGTTTAAATGCATCATCACATTCTTTAGTCCAAAGCTTTCCCAAAGGTTCTTTGTGCAGCCGTAGGTGACTGAAAGGCTTTAAGTAATGAGAAAGATGCGGTACCGAATCCGAGAAGAAGTTAACAAACCCACACACCGAGTTCACATCTCTTCCAGTAATCGGTGTTGATAAATCCAACAGAAACTGTTTCTTGCCAGGATCAATTTCTACCCCTGCTGCAGATACTTTGTAGCCAAGTAAGTGTATAGTATCTTTAGTAAAAGAACACTTGTCGCTTTAAGACTTTAAGACTTCTTTAACGAGTTTAGCATGTTCATGTGCTGTCTTTGTAAAGATAACTATATCATCTAAATAGACTGATACGTTATACGACAGGTCCGCAAATAGTTCCATCATAACTTGTTGGAAGAAAGAAGGTAACATGTGTAAGCCTTCAGGTGCACCTTTAAACTGGTACTTCTTACCTTGCCAAGTAAAGGAAAAGTATTTCCTATGAGGCTCATATATCTGTAGTTGATGGAATGCAGCTTTTAAGTCTATCTTGGAAAAGATAGTCGCACCCTCCATTTTGCGTAGTATCTCGCTTATCTTAGGTAAGGGAAAACTATGTTGCGGAATTAGTTTGTTGATTGGCGACAGGTCTAGTACTACTCTTGTTTTACTAAACGTTCCATCAGATTTATATCGATCGACCGCTAAGAGAGCTAAGTTAACTGGGGTTGCATCATAATTGATTTCAATTAGACCCTGTTTTAACCAATCTTCGATTTGGGTTTTGACAACGTCTTTGTGTCTCCAACTCACGTAGTTATGTGAAAGACACTTTAACTTAGAGAAGTCGACGTTTGTTAAGTCAAGTCTAACGTACCCATTAGAGAACTTAAACATACACCAGTCAGTTATTGCAATCTTCCTGTTTTGTATAATTAAGTCCATAATTATATCGGTGAAGTGCGGAATCATATCATTTGCTTCACCTTCCGGAGGTTTAGGTATCTTTAACATATTATCATCTGACTGATCTTTACTTGGGTCTAGCCCATTAGGCAGACCAGTGAGTGTTATACCTAAACTGAGAAGATCAGTCATACCTATAATTAAATCGTATTTCTGAGACATGTCAGTAACGATTAGGTGAGTCTTCACTTCTCTTCTATCTGACAGCATTATGTGTGCATAGTCAATGGCTTGTTCGCAAGTAGTAACTTTGCCATTTCCCAAGATTAAATCAGTTGTTTCGTTATGGACAGCCATATCTGTAGCGTAGGCTACTCGGCGTGAGATAGCAGAGACTTCAGCCCCTGGATCAAATAGTGCCATAACTTTTTCTCCATTTACGAAAACTGTTTGAAAGATACGTTCATCTCCTTTGGTATAGATTTTATTGAACATTTTCTCATAATCTTGCTCTAGTGCACACATATGGTACTGTCAGTGCTTAACTTGGACGTCCGGTAAGTCCTTGCAATCCTCTTTGTGCCCACCGTTAGTACCCTTGCAAATAGCACACTCTTTCATATAGTGTCCAAAATCTGGCTTGCCTGGTGCACACTTAACAGGGTCGTGTCTACCATTCCACTTGCCATTACGTTTTGTGAGGTTGTAACCACACTTCTTGCAAGGCGCTCTCACCTTCTTTTCACCTTTCGGTTCGGTAGAAGTAGCGCCAGTACCCCCCCTCCAGTAGTAGTGCGAGGTTTCTTAGTACTACGCGCAGTATTAGTCTCTACTGCGTTTCGCTTAGTGGGCTGGGAGTAGCTCGTGGTACTAAGTACTCTAGTAGAGGGATTGGTATGCTTGTGAATTATCTTCTCAAAGACAGACCAAGGCATAGATCGCAAATCACCATAGGCGATGATGTCATCATTGACTTTCTTAAAGAGGTTAGCTCCCAGAGTCTCCATCATCTGACAAATTAATAAATATTCGCCAGTATAGGTACGACCACCCATCCGAGTATTCATATGTGTCATATGAGCTAGAGCACCTCGAATAGTGGTATCGTTCGCAAAGAACTTGCGAGACTCTAAAAGTTCACGGTCACGTGCATCTTCAAAAAAAGGTGTTAAGTATATTATCACGCAACTGGTGCCAGGGTAGGGCTTTCCAGTTGGGCTCATGAGCCTTCAAGATAGTTCGCCATTTACCTGGCTCACAGAAATGAATAAAGGCATTCATCATCTGCTTATCCTTAAGGCTGGCAGACTCCTTAAGTTGGTCGAAGGCCTTCAGTGTCTCCACTGTACTCTCATTAGTAGAGAAATCGACCTCAGCCTGCGCGTTACCTAGCTGCTTTATAAAGCTTGGTTCTAAGTGTTCACGAGGCTCATGCTCAGTGCTACGGGCTGCTAGTGCCAAGATGGTGTCTATTTCCTTTCTCTTAAACCCTATCGTCAAGGTCAGAGTCATTCAATAGACGGTCCTCAAGGACTTGCATACCAGAGCGTAATAGCCTGAGACGAGTATGTCTGGTTCTCACTTCCTCATCCTCAGGATTAGAGCGGGAACTCTCTAACGAGGTACTGGTGTAGCGATTGCCAAAATCGTGATTACCAGGGTTAGTTGGCAAATGAGGGTCGATATTACGAGGATGGTAAGCCTCATCGAGTTCCATACGATCATATCCTCTGACAGGGTTAGGTTTGTCAAGAGGATGGTCAATGGTAGCATCAGAGCTATAGAGATTAAATTTTGAAATATTTTCTCTCCCGCCAGTGGTAACTGGCTTAGTGGTAAACATACTGGCTGGTAAACCAGTAGGTCTCGGGTTCGAAACTGGGCCCGAATTTTTTCTTCTTCTTCGGTATAGGAAGAATATCAGCCAAGTGGGACACGATAGAGGGGTCCACAACTGCTGCTGCCGCTAGCTCCTTCAAGAGCACTTCAGTGCGGTTCAATTGGCGTCTAGATTGAGAGGATCCAACCACTCGTTGTCGAGTTATGGCGTCCTCAGCTTCGGCCCCAAGATTTGAGCTGAATGGAATGGCTTCTCCATCGATGGCGAAACCGAAATTTTCGGACAGGTCCAATACTTCCTTTTCACTCCGGATTTGTGCTGGAGTGTCCTTTAGATGTGGAGTTATAATGTCCCCGACATTCGTATCCGCGAATTTTCCAGCCTTTCGACGTTTATCCACAATATTTGACGGCACGTAGTCAGGGGGCAAGCTGGGGTCCTCAGCTTCTATTTAAAATACAAATAAAAACCAATGTACCATCTCAATTGATCTTGATATTTTAGACTGACCGGAGGCCGTATTTCTACAGAGGGAGGGGTTAGGCTAGGGTTTTTCTTTGTCTTTTATCTTGTGGCGCCCTATAGTAGAGCGAGAGGGAGGGGCTAGGCTAGGGTTTTTCTTCGTCTTTTATCTTGTGGCGCCCTATAGTAGAGCGAGAGGGAGGGGTGAGGCTAGGTTTTTTTTCGTCTTTTTATCTTGTGGCGCCCTATAGTAGAGCCGAGAAGGAGGGGCTAGGCTAGGGTTTTCTTCGTCTTTAATCTTGTGGCGCCCTATAGTAGAGCGAGAGGAGGGGCTAGGCTAGGGTTTTCTCTCGTCTTTAATCTTGTGGCGCCCATAGTAGAGCGAGAGGGAGGGCTAGGCTAGGGTTTTCTCTTCGTCTTTAATCTTGTGGCGCCCTATAGTAGAGCCGAGAGGGAGGGGCCAGGCTAGGGTTTTCTTCGTCTTTTATTTTGTGGCGCCCATAGTAGAGCGAGAGGGGAGGGGTGAGGCTAGGGATTTTCTTCGCCTTTTATCTTGTGGCTCCCATAGTAGAGCCGAGGGAGGGGGGCTAGGCTAGGGTTTTCTTCGTCTTTTATCTTGTGGCGCCATATAGTAGAGCGAGAGGGAGGGGTGAGGCTAGGGATTTTCTTCGTCTTTTATCTTGTGGCGCCCATAATAGAGCCGAGAGGGGAGGGGGTGAGGCTAGGGTTTTTTCTTCGTCTTTTATCTTGTGGCGCCCTATAGTAGAGCCGAGAGGGAGGGGCTAGGCTAGGGTTTTCTTCGTCTTTTATCTTGTGGCGCCCTATAGTAGAGCGAGAGGGAGGGGGCTGAGGCTAGGGTTTTTTCTTCGTCTTTTATTTTGTGGCGCCCTATAGTAGAGCCGAGAGGGAGGGCCAGGGCTAGAGTTTTTTTCTCGTGTTTTATCTTGTGGCGCCCTATAGTAGAGCGAGAGGGAGGGGCTAGGCTAGGGTTTTCTTCGTCTCTTATCTTGTGGCGCCCCATAGCAGAGCCGAGAGGGAGGGCTAGGGCTAGGGTTTTTTCTTCGTCTTTTATCTTGTGGCCCCATAGTAGAGCCGAGAGGGAGGGCCAGGCTAGGGTTTTTCTTCGTCTTTTATCCTGTGGCGCCCCATAGTAGAGCCGAGAGGAGGGCCAGGCTAGGGTTTTCTTCGTCTCTTTATCTTGTGGCCCCATAGCAGAGCCGAGAGGGAGGGGCTAGGCTAGTGTTTTCTTCTCTCTTTTATCTTGTGGCGCCCATAGTAGAGCCGAGAGGGAGGGGCCAGGCTAGGGTTTTTCTCTGTCTTTTATCTTGTGGCCCCATATAGTAGAGCCGAGAGGGAGGGGCAGGCTAGGGTTTTCTTCGTCTTTTATCTTGTGGCGCCCCATAGTAGAGCCGAGAGGGAGGGCCAGGGCTAGGGTTTTTCTTCGTCTTTTATTTTGTGGCGCCCCATAGTAGAGCCGAGAGGGGGGCCAGGCTAGGGCCTTTCTTCTGTCTTTAATCTTGTGGCGCCCCATAGCAGAGCCGAGAGTGAGGGGCCAGGCTAGGGTTTTTCTCTCGTCTTTTATCTTGTGGCGCCCCATAGTAGAGCCGAGAGGGAGGGGCAGAGGCTAGGGTTTTCTTCGTCTTTTATCTTGTGGCGCCCATAGTAGAGCCGAGAGGGAGGGCCAGAGGCTAGGGTTTTCATCTGTCTTTTTATCTTGTGGCCCCTATAGTAGAGCCGAGAGGGAGGGCCAGGGCTAGGGTTTTTCTTCGTCTCTTTATCTTGTGGCGCCCTATAGTAGAGCCGAGAGGAGGGGGGCTAGGCTAGGGTTTTTCTTCGTCTTTATCTTGTGGCGCCCATAGTAGAGCCGAGAGGGAGGGGTGAGGCCAGGGTTTTCTTCGTCTCTTTCTCTTTGTGGCCCCCCATAGTAGAGCCGAGAGGGGAGGGGTGAGGCTAGGGTTTTCTTCTGTCTTTTTATCTTGTGGCGCCCCATAGTAGAGCCGAGAGGGAGGGGCCAGGCTAGGGTTTTCTCTGTCTTTTTATCTTGTGGCGCCCATAGCAGAGCCGAGAGGAGGGGGGTGAGGCCAGGGTTTTCTCTCTGTCTTTTATCTTGTGGCGCCCATAGTAGAGCCGAGAGGGAGGGCCAGGCTAGGGTTTTCTCGTCTCTTATCTTGTGGCGCCCCATAGTAGAGCCGAGAGGGAGGGGCCAGGCTAGGGTTTTTCTTCGTCTTTTTTATCTTGTGGCGCCCATAGTAGAGCCGAGAGGGAGGGGCCAGGCTAGGGTTTTTCTTCGTCTTTTATCTTGTGGCGCCCCCATAGCAGAGAGCCGAGAGGAGGGGCTAGGCTAGGGTTTTTTCTTCTGTCTTTATCTTGTGGCCCCATAGTAGAGCCGAGAGGAGAGGCCAGGCTAGGGTTTTCTTCTCTCTTTTTATCTTGTGGCGCCCCATAGCAGAGCCGAGAGGGAGGGGCCAGGCTAGGGTCTTTTCTTCTGTCTTTTATCTTGTGGCGCCCCATAGTAGAGCCGAGAGGGAGGGGCCAGGCTAGGGTTTTCTTCGTCTCTTTATCTTGTGGCGCCCCATAGTAGAGCCGAGAGGGAGGGGGGCTAGGCTAGGGTTTTCTTCGTCTTTTTATCTTGTGGCGCCCCATAGTAGAGCCGAGAGGAGGGGCAGGGCTAGGGTTTTCTTCGTCTTTTTATCTTGTGGCGCCCTATAGTAGAGCCGAGAGGGAGGGGTGAGGCCAGGGTTTTTCTCGTCTCTTTATCTTGTGGCGCCCATAGTAGAGCCGAGAGGGAGGGGTGAGGCTAGGGTTTTTTCTTCGTCTTTTATCTTGTGGCCCCATAGTAGAGCCGAGAGGAGGGGCCAGGCTAGGGTTTTTTCTTCTTCGTCTTTTATCTTGTGGCGCCCCATAGCAGAGCCGAGAGGGAGGGGCCAGGCTAGGGTTTTTCTTCGTCTTTTATCTTGTGGCGCCCTATAGTAGAGCCGAGAGGGGGGGTGAGGCTAGGGTTTTTCTTCTTCGTCTTTTATCTTGTGGCGCCCATAGTAGAGCGAGAGGGAGGGCCAGGCTAGGGTTTTTTCTCTGTCTTTTATCTCGTGGCGCCCCATAGTAGAGCCGAGAGGGAGGGGCAGGGCTAGGGTTTTTCTTCGTCTTTTATCTTGTGGCCCCCTATAGAGCCGCGAGAGGGAGGGCTAGGCTAGGTTTTTTCTTCGTCTTTTATCTTGTGGCCCCATAGCAGAGCCGAGAGGAGGGGCTAGGCTAGGGTTTTCTTCGTCTTTATCTTGTGGCGCCCCATAGCAGAGCCGAGAGGGAGGGGCCAGGCCAGGGTTTTTCTTCGTCTCATCTTGTGGCCCCCATAGCAGAGCCGAGAGGGGAGGGCTAGGCTAGGGTTTTTTCTCGTCTTTTTATCTTGTGGCGCCCCCCATAGCAGAGCCGAGAGGAGGGCCAGGGCTAGGGCTTTTTCTTCGTCTTTTATCTTGTGGCGCCCCATAGCAGAGCCGAGAGGGAGGGGTGAGGCCAGGGTTTTTCTTCGTCTTTTATCTTGTGGCGCCATAGTAGAGCCGAGAGGGAGGGGCCAGGCTAGGGTTTTTCTTCGTCTTTTATCTTGTGGCCCCATAGCAGAGCCGAGAGAGGAGGGGCCAGGGCTAGGGTTTTTCTTCGTCTCTTTATCTTGTGGCGCCCTATAGTAGAGCCGAGAGGGAGGGGCAGGCTAGGGTTTTCTTCGTCTTTTATCTTGTGGCCCCATAGTAGAGCCGAGAGGGAGGGGTGAGGCCAGGGTTTTCTTCTCGTCTTTTATCCTTGTGGCGCCCATAGTAGAGCCGAGAGGGAGGGGGCCAGGGCCAGGGTTTTTCTTCGTCTTTTATCTTGTGGCGCCCCATAGTAGAGCCGAGAGGGAGGGGCTAGGCTAGGGTTTTTTCTTCGTCTTTTATCTTGTGGCGCCCCATAGTAGAGCGAGAGGGAGGGGCCAGGCCAGGGTTTTTCTTCTGTCTTTTATCTTGTGGCCCCATAGTAGAGCCGAGAGGAGGAGGCCAGGCTAGGGTTTTCTTCGTCTTTTTTTATCTTGTGGCGCCCATAGTAGAGCGAGAGGGAGGGGTGAGGCTAGGCTTTTTCTTCGTCTCTTTATCTTGTGGCGCCCTATAGTAGAGCCGAGAGGGAGGGGCCAGGCTAGGGTTTTTTCTCTCGTCTTTAATCTTGTGGCGCCCATAGTAGAGCGAGAGAGGGGAGGGGAGGCTAGGGTTTTCTTCTCTGTCTTTTATCTTGTGGCGCCCATAGTAGAGCGAGAGGGAGGGGTGAGGCTAGGGTTTTCTTCGTCTTTAATCTTGTGGCGCCCCATAGTAGAGCCGAGAGAGGAGGGGCTAGGCTAGGGTTTTCTTCGTCTTTTATCTCTGTGGCGCCCTATAGTAGAGCCGAGAGGGAGGGGTGAGGCCAGGGTTTTCTTCTGTCTTTTATCTTGTGGCGCCCATAGTAGAGCGAGAGAGGAGGGGCCAGGCTAGGGTTTTTTCTTCGTCTTTTATCTTGTGGCGCCCTATAGTAGAGCCGAGAGGGAGGGGCCAGGCTAGGGTTTTTCTTCGTCTTTTTATCTTGTGGCGCCCTATAGTAGAGCCGAGAGGGAGGGGCTAGGCTAGGGTTTTCTCTCGTCTTTTATCCTGTGGCGCCCCATAGTAGAGCCGAGAGGGAGGGGCTAGGCTAGGGTTTTCTTCGTCTTTTATCTTGTGGCGCCCTATAGTAGAGCCGAGAGGAGGGGGTGAGGCTAGGGTTTTCTTCTCTCGTCTTTTTATCTTGTGGCCCCCATAGCAGAGCCGAGAGGGAGGGCTAGGCTAGGGTTTTTCTTCTGTCTCTTATCCTGTGGCGCCCCATAGTAGAGCCGAGAGGGAGGGGCTAGGCTAGGGTTTTTTCTTCTGTCTTTTTATCTTGTGGCGCCCCATAGTAGAGCCGAGAGGAGGGCCAGGGCTAGTTTCTTTTTCTTCGTCTTTTATCTTGTGGCGCCCTATAGTAGAGCGAGAGGAGGGGGGGCCAGGCTAGGGGTTTTTCTCTGTCTTTATCTTGTGGCGCCCTATAGTAGAGCCGAGAGGAGGGGCCAGGCTAGGGTTTTTTCTTCGTCTTTATCTCTTGTGGCCCCATAGTAGAGCCGAGAGGCAGGCAGGCTAGGCTAGGGTTTTTTTCTCTGTCTTTTATCTTTGTGGCGCCCCATAGCAGAGCCGAGAGGGAGGGGCCAGGCTAGGGTTTTTCTTCGTCTTTAATCTTGTGGCCCCATAGTAGAGCCGAGAGTGAGGGGGCTAGGCTAGGGTTTTTCTTCGTCTTTTATCTTGTGGCGCCATAGTAGAGCGAGAGGGAGGGGTGAGGCTAGGGTTTTCTTCGTCTTTTTATCTTGTGGCGCCCCATAGTAGAGCGAGAGGAGGGGTGAGGCTAGGGTTTTCTTCGTCTTTTATCTTGTGGCGCCCATAGTAGAGCCGAGAGGAGAGGGGTGAGGCTAGGGTTTTTCTTCTCGTCTTTAATCTTGTGGCGCCCTATAGTAGAGCCGAGGGGAGGGCTAGGCTAGGGTTTTTCTTCGTCTTTTTATCTTGTGGCGCCCATAGTAGAGCCGAGAGGGAGGGGCTAGGCTAGGGTTTTCTTCGTCTTTTATCTTGTGGCGCCCCATAGTAGAGCGAGAGGGAGGGGTGAGGCTAGGGTTTTTTCTCTTCGTCTTTTTATCTTGTGGCCCCATAGTAGAGCGAGAGGGATGGGCTAGGCTAGGGTTTTCTTCGTCTTTTATCTTGTGGCGCCCTATAGTAGAGCGAGAGGGAGGGGGGTGAGGCTAGGGTTTTCTTCGTCTTTAATCTTGTGGCGCCCTATAGTAGAGCGAGAGGGAGGGGCTAGGCTAGGGTTTTTTCGTCGTCTTTTATCTTGTGGCGCCCTATAGTAGAGCGAGAGGGAGGGGGGCTAGGCTAGGGTTTTCTTCGTCTTTTATCTTGTGGCGCCCTATAGTAGAGCGAGAGAGGAGGGGGCTAGGCTAGGGTTTTTTCTTCGTCTTTTATCTTGTGGCGCCCTATAGTAGAGCGAGAGGGAGGGGTGAGGCTAGGGTTTTTCTTCGTCTTTTATTTTGTGGCGCCCTATAGTAGAGCGAGAGGGAGGGGTGAGGCTAGGGTTTTTCTTGAAATGCCACAGATATATTAACTTGATGCATGAACATCTTAAAAGCACCTTCGCACAGTGCTATGCGTTTTGAATATGTAGAATACTGGTATTTTCAGAATATGTAAATGAATATATAGTGTTCGCTAATTTAACAATGGCTGCGGTATCGGAATATACGAACTTGATGTAAAGGCGATGTATGGATATATCTATTAGAATCCATATTCAATCAGTATAAGTTCGAAGTCAATTAATAGGTGAGAGCAATGCCTTGACCCCGACTCACAGAGTAATAGGACACTCGTGCGTGGACGTTGTTCAATCCGGATGTGATTGACTGTCTAAACTCTTTAAAAAAATCGACATATTTATGGGCTTATAATTAATAATCGCAAGTGTCAACAATGGACGACGACTCACGACACGCTCTCTCGTCAGCACTGGGCTGGGCGAGTGTGGTATTCTGGATGTTCAACAATCTGCCGTATGTTGTTTGGCTTCGGCTGTGATTGAATATGTATAGTTCGCAGCTATGTTCTCGATTCCATCGTGCCCTACGCTTTGACCAGCAGTCGGCGAGAATACACGTCATATTATAGCCAGGGTTCTCAGTTGCCTATATGTACGCATTCTTTGTATAGTCGTGTGATATACATATATATATATATATATATATATATATATATGTGTGTGTGTGTGTGTGTCTGTGTGTCTGTGTGTGTCTGTGTCTGTGTATGTATATATATATATATATATATATATATATATAAGTGTGTGTGCGTGATGTGCAGATGTTGTGTGTGTGATGATGTTGATGTTATTGTGTTATTGACGTTGGCGTTGTATGTGTGTGCATATATTGTATATATGCCATATATATATATATCACATATATATACATACATACATACATGCATGCATATGCATACATACATGCATATCATACATACACGTACATACATACATACATACATATATATATATATATATAATACATATGTATATAATGTATATATGTGTATTAATATGTATGTATATATATATATAATATGTATGTAATAATATATATATATATATTATATATATATATATATACATACATACATGCATATATATATGTATATATATATATATGTATATATATATATATATATATATATATATATATGTATATATATATATATATATATATATATATATATATATATATATATATATATATATATATATATGTATGATATATGTATGTATGTACGTATGTATGTAAGTATGTATATATATATAGCGTTATAGCCACAGGGCAGGGAAGTCAGCCTGGAACGGCTGAAAATATGATTGAGAGTGAGACATGGTCTCAACATAACTCTGCAATCTGTTTCGATGGGGATTATTTTGCTCATACAGGAAATATCTGCCATGATTTGGATGCAAAAAGTTTTTCGTATTCGCTGTTCGAATTGGAGCATGGCAGTTGTCGGGTCCCTGCCTACTCATTTCCCTAATGTTGGTTTTTTTGGTAGGCAATTGTACGAGACTTTTCTGGTACAGAGCGGCCGAGGAGTCAGTCGATTCTACCTCCGTCTGTTCACTCTTGGCGATTTGTTCAATCTGATTGGGTGTCTACTTGCCGACCAATTACACACTCAGGTATGCTCGAGCGGATATACTATTGCACCTCCATGGCGCCCATGACTTCCGAAGTTTTCCTGTTCACAGAAGGGTGTCCTAATTGAGCATTTTAACATAGAGTGGCAGTTGTAGCAAGTATACACCAGCAGCTCTCTCGCAAGGCAGCTTTGTCTGTGGAGTTGTTCGGGTTAGGGTTTACTTCAAATGAATTCATATTTGATTCCGTAAACCTGAGTTAGCTGGCGCTGATACTCTCTTAATATATATCTCCGGCATCTGGCCGTATCTAATGTTGTTGCTTTCCATCGGCTGTTTCAGGTCTACTTGGGCTTCTGGTTCCTAGCGTTCGATCTCGTGCTGATGTGCCAGCTTACATACTATGACCGTGGAAAAGGTAAAAATGTGGTGATGCCTCGGTTTGCGCGTAATTGTAACTAGGAGTTGCTAGGTTTCAGTTATGCACTTGTTTCATATTCCGCTAGCTCATATTTGGATACCGTGGCTGGTACAGGGGAAACAATAAGTGCTCCAACAGGTTCATGCCAACGACGACACCATAGACATTGTACGATAGTTTGTAACCAGTGTTCTTTATTAATATACGACACTAACTCAATGCGATTTATCACTCACATCAGCTGACCTGCAGTACCATCTGATCGATGCGAACAACCCGTCGAGCATGATCATAACTCCGTCGCTCAGTAACATTCTGAATGCCTCGGACTACGGTTCCTACAACCAACACAATCAGCCGAACAACAATCGTCATAACAGCGCCAACGCCAACACCAACAGAACGCATGTATTTGAGCAAAATCAGTACTCGCACACTGGCGACGGCATCTTAAGCGATCAGAGCAGTTCCATGAGCGATGCGCATGCTTACCAAATTAGCACAGCAACCTCAATTCCGCAACAGGTCTTTGACTCACCAGGTGTGTGTGAAAATCAAGCATACCCGGTTGCCGTTTTTATTTACTTGTTTATTTAAACTACTAGTGTAGTACATCTTCTCACGATTTTAGTTTGGTATCCGTAACAGAGCGTTCTATATTGAGCACTTCTACTTGCTTTCTTATTTGATTTTGGCCACCTAAATATTGCAGGAGATGATACATCCTTACTTTCCTATGGTTCGTCGTTTGGCGGCACACCATACGGGTATTGCTCGCCCTCAGTAGGGTCGCGCATACTCGAGAACGTATGTCATTCAATCTTTTCTATGATATTTTAAGGCCTAGATAGCCATATAGAACTTAATATATATATATATACAATTCTTATATTCTTATATTCTTATATATATATATATATATATATAGCTAAATCCACCATAAATTGTGCATGTATTCTTATCACTATATATATATATATATATATATATATATATATATATATATATATATATATATATATATATATATGTGTGTGTGTGTGTGTGTGTGTGTGACAGTATATATATATATTTATATTTATTTTTATATTTATATTTATATGTATATATACAAATGAATGTATATATATATATATATATATATATATATATATATATATATATATATTCATTTATATTCGTATCGATATTTTTATAGCTATAGTTATGCGGGTATTATATGCTTTCACATCCACAAATCACACTATCTCGCGTAAATTTGAATAGACACATTTACTTGTAGCCAAATGACGCACGAGTGATACATTCATCAGCTTGATAGTCGCGCTTACATAAGATCACACAGTCTGCATTCTCCTGCCTCTGTCTCTGGTAGTTCAGAAGTGTGTACCTACGAACCCATGAGTTGTGATTTCTATAGACCAACGTACCTAGCCCATTTCCTCGAGAATGTTAGAACTCACCCAATTCAAATACTCGAGGAAACTACAAATTGTCAGCTGACGTTTCCTTCTCCATCTGGTTGACTGACTGTCCGCCTGAGCAGAGCGATCACATCGCCAGTCGCTCCAATAGCATCTCTTCGCGAACAGGCATGGACCAGAGTTTGTTCACGTTCTTCAACGAACGCACAAGAGAAATCGAGTACGACCCAGTGCGACGGGCGAGTTTCCATCGATCCAGTAGCACTCTCACGCCGCAAAGGTTAGTACATTGCCTGTGGTATCTATGCACTTGGCCGTCGAATAGGTAGGTAATAGGTTTCATTTATTTCTCGTCTTATGTGGACTTGCTGCGCTTGTCGTCAATGGTAATCTCCCTTGGTATCATTGTCTTGAGGACCATACCGGTAAAAGACGATGCTTTTCAAGTGGAATTATTTCGATTGCTTTCGATTGTTTTCTATGGTGTGTTTTATATTTTGCATTGTCGTATAAAGTGCGAAGGCAAGCATCTAATTTGGTACTTCTTTATTTTTATTTCTGACTTAGTACACCTGCACCTGATATCCCACACACACGACTGTCTGAGCAAATTCAACTAATTGCTCACCATTCACGTTTTAGCGTACGCACCAATATGGCCATGCCTCTGCGTATTCAACTACCTACCATATTATTTTATCGACATAAGACGTAAATATAGCTCATCACAACGCTCCTTCATACACAAAATCATACCAACACATCATGCACTTGTCTACATCATACTGATTCCCAGTCAAATGCAATTCGATCTGCAGGCAGAGCCATGATGAGAGTCACTTGGCAGAATCGCGCGGCAAATTTGTCAATAGAGTGAATCACAAACAACCAGGGGGGTCAGCGCGGACGTCTGATTCTCCAGACACAGGCACTGTGCCCAATGGTGAAGCACAAAATAACTCTACTCGCCTGTTATCGTTGGGCGTGGTTGCCGCTTTATGCCTGACCGCGCTTGTATACAGCAGCGAGAGCCATGTAGGAAGTGCAGATACTGCGACGTTAAACGGATTGCCAAGGTATGTCGCAGTATCGCAGATGTCTTTTGTATCTGGTGCCGAGTGCATGGGGTTATTGATATTTGTGCTCGCCCGAAAGTTTGCGTGATGTACGCAAGAGTTCCTCAATCACCTCCCTACAAGCAGACCTCAAGTCACGACTGTGATAACAACTGTGAGGACCAGAGACTCGGTTAGCAGCAGATGTTATCAGAGAATTGCCAATACTTTGCAGACAGATTTGCGCGGTGTTCTGTTGTTTGGTGTTCTGTTGATGTGTTGTTCTGTGCGTGATGCTCATTCGTACGGCTAGTCGCTTGTGCGATAGCCACGCGCAGGCTGCAAACCAGACGGTACTTTCCGATGCTGTGACCTGTGTGTCGTACTGCTTTTTATGTGGGGTAACAATTCTTTTCAAAAAAGATGCCACGCTCCTGTACAGTCCATTTTTTTGTAATGACTTCGGCCAAATGTTGTTTAGATCCCTATGTCAAGGTTCGCTTGACACTATGTACGATACCGTCCTGCAGTCTGCCTGCACTGATCTCCCTCTCATACACACACTTGTTCAACCCAGTCGCGTACTCATGGGAACCGATGGCAGCACGGCCAATGTCTTGTATGACGAAGACCTGGGCATCCTAAACCTCCTGGGAGTTGGGTTTGGCATATTGAGTGCTACTGTGTACCTGTTCGCGCGGATACCGCAAGTCGTCAGAATATGCCGCTACGGCGCTGTGCCTGTAAGTATAAGTATAAGTATATGTTGTGTAAGTGTTAGAATATCTTGTGCTTGATTGTGTATATCGGGTGTAGTGTATCTTGGTGTTTGAGGACACGAGTTGAGTTGCGTGAAGCGTTGCAGTAGACCAGTAACGACAAATAAGTAGGAGACGCAGCTGAGTTTGTGCCACCTGGGCCTGCTGAACGCGTTTCGCCATCGGTTGTCTGTCTCCCGAATGGTCTTTTAGCATGAGTGCGGACTAGTCTAGTAGCTCCCGTATGCGGAAATTATCTTAGCTAGCGTACAGCTGTCTTTACTGGCTCAGACTACGATGTCCCTGAGCCACTACATACTAGTACATTGTTGTATCGTGCACGCCAGCTATATTTGAAGTCGGACTCATTTATTTTGGGCTTTATTTTACTCTTATTCTTTGTACAGTTTAGGCTAGTCTCACTGTCAGCGTGATAACATTCTACGCCATGTAGATCACTGGTGTGGGTGCCTTGGTCATGTGGTTTATTTTACTCTTATTCTGGGTACAGTTTAGGGTAGTCTCAATGTCAGCCTGATAGATACTAAGTCTCTTCTACGCCATGTAGATCACCGATGTGGGTGCCTTTGTCATGTGGGTTATTTTACTCTTATTCTGGGTACAGTTTAGGCTAGTCTCTCTGTCAGCCTGATAGTAACTAAGTGACCCTTCTACACCATGTAGATCACCGGTGTGGGTGCTTTTGTCATGTGGTGCGGAATCATCGCTAATGTCTGCTACGGTGCATCTGTGGCCGTCTACTGCCTCAACTGGACGGAGTTTGCCATCAGTATACCCTGGCTGCTGGGCAGGTATGTGACCAGACTGGGATTGGTTGTTTTATGTTTGTGTGCCCAAGTAGCTCGGCTATATGGGGCGGATCAAATGGTACCATCGCTTTCTTCGAGGCTATTGACTTGCTTGCGATTGGAATGACACTCCGTTTACCGTTAAACTTGGACTCGAATATAAAACGGTGAAAGTACACGCCTGATACACATAGACAAACGAAAACTATTTCTACTTATTGCTATTGCCTTGAATATTAAAGAATGAGTTTGCATGACGATCATATCTCAATAGTACGGCTATGCTATTCCCGTTTGTCACCAACCTAACTTACATGCTGATGATTGCACCCACTTACACCTCCTAATTCATCCCTTATTTCCTATACAATCCTTTTTTTTGTAGTTCGGGGTGTGTTCCGCTGGATATGGCCATCTTCCTTTTGCCTGTATGCTACCATGTACCTCCACAAAAGAGCCAAATGCCCCCACCACCCCCTAGCCCGAGCTTGGACATAGCGTCAGTACAAGCGTATCGCGACAGTTTGAGAAATCTGCAAACTTCAGAACAATTAGCTTCATAACCAGATACGAATGTGAATACGTTATGAGTACCTAGCATAGCAGTGTGGGGTATTGTGGGTTTGTTGGACACAAATATATTCATAATCTGATAAGATATGGCGACCTTAGTTGATCTGCAATAGCTACCTTTTCACATGTGCGTATTGCGAGACTTTTTCTTGTTTGCCGACAGAATATGGCCGCTATAAAACGAGTACTCAGTCGGTGTCGCGAACAATAGTACGTCCTATTGTAGCGTTATTAGTGGTCTATCGACCCATTGAACTGGGCAGGGCCGACATAGGTTCTGATGAGAGCAGCCCAGACAGCAGTATCTGTGCGATATACATGCTCTGTCTCTATTGGTTCAGAAGCACTGCCCCACAGATAGTCAGACCGTCACGTGCGCCTATATGTGTTGTGCGAGCATAAAGCGATACAGCAGTGCACGCGTACTGGAGATGTGCATTGCATTGATATGTCCATGACATTCGGTGTGCGCTGTGTGTAAACGTTTTCGGCAAGTCGGCGCTTTTCTAGCAAACCCACAAGCAGAAGCCTTGGACCGGCGCCCAAGGCTAAGCGAGATGTATCCAGTGCCTGGTTTGCGTAGCGTAGGCTCGTCAATCGTGAAGCGATGTGTTGGTGCGAGCGTAGACAATTCTTCGCAACCGAGCGTCCTGGTATTCCTGTATGGAAGTGGAAGTGATCTGACCAACATGGTGCCTGTTTTTGTGACTGCGCCTTAGTTCAGCGGCACTCACAGATAAGCACTGGTTGCTTGCCTTGTCCTTGTACTATCTGTACGTTAAGCCCGATTGCCCCTGAGATCCTGCTCCTACTGACAGTAGCCTTACTCGCTTCGCCATCCGCGTCTTTAACATGAACGTTGTCACCGCACATAGTTCTGATTTAGGGATAGCCAAGCTTTCGTTGTAGGACTATCTGGCATCACTGTGTTGTCACAACCATCCCTTCGTCCCATTGTTCATGAATTGACGCGTGTGCCACACTTTTGAAACGAGAGCTCGCACAGCACCCCCTTCTCCACAGCTGCACATGCGATGTCGATGATGTGCGTACAACAAGCTGAGCATGTTCCGGGATGTAGCTGGCCGGCTGTCTACGCTTCAACACAATAAAGCCGTACCAAAATTTAAATAGAGAATTCAACTGAAACCACTCCATCAAGACGTACAAGTGCACGCACCGACTCAGGGCTTTGTTCCATGTGGGGACCCTTGGTTTGGATATGTAAGACAGATGAATACCGAACCTTTCAAAAGCTCCGATTTCTAGCAAGATGTGTAGGTTAGACTCTGGAGTCAAAGATCCTGGTGTGATCCGATCATACATCAACAGCGCATCCGTTATGATTGACCAATTGTTAGTGTCTTCATCCGCCAACTAGGCAATGTCTGTCGGTGTTTTGGCCGCACCTACGACCAGTTCAATTAATTGTTTCTTTTCATGGCCTTATCGACTATCAATTAAACCTTTACTATGCAGCAATACGTTTTGGTAGGCGGGGTGAACATCTGACAAGTGTGAGATCAATATAATATACTATATTTCAGTGTCGATAAATGACCATCGATTACTGCATCTGAGCGCTAAGTACGCTGACATACAGAGGATAGGCCACACGAGCAAACCGAATGTACCACTCACTGTAGTGCGGTTTATATGGGAGGACGTTTAGTGCGCTCTCAGTCACTCTCCGCTGTTCCAACGTCCTGGGCTGCTTCTCCCAGAGTTTCTATGCTAAAGGTTGTTGAATATAAACCAAGCACACGAAAGCAATAGTACGGTATGAGTCTTTGATATATTTAATAAACGAACCTATCTATTCCTGAAGAGGGCGGGTGTTGAATACTGGACTGGAGCGATGACTCGTGATAGCTACCAACTGGTATCCTAAACCGCAACGTAGAGAGAGAGTTGTCTGCCAACACGGCAATAGAGCATTTAGCACGTACTTGCAAAGTAATACACATGACGTGTCGCATTGTGCGACTAGAGTATTCTATTGATCAAATATCCGCTATTACGAAACACGTAGTACACAAAGGTCAAGTATTTTGCATTTCAGCTATCTATAGCAAGCAGCCTATCAGCCTCTCGCCATTCTTAACTGACGACTGAGATGCTTGAACCCCTTGTGATGTTGGCAGTATATCCGACGCAAAATCACCGCGTGATGGATGAGCATGGGAGGTTTTGCCGGATCACGTGATACACGCAGGTGTGACGACCGATCGTGAGCTAAAACCTTTAGTCCTATAACTTAAAAGCTCCCTGAACAGGTGTTGCATATCCGGCAACGCTGGCTGAGTCCCATGGTGTAGTATAGAAGGTATACCTCGACAGATAGCTGCCCTGTGCATGACTCATTTCAAGATCATCTATGTGCATCCCCATATATATATATATATATATATATATATAATTCCTTGGACGTCCGTTCAAATGGTAAAGTGGTGCATGTGCCAATAGCATATACCTCGTTAAAAATGTGCTAATGAATGGGTCAATGGACTGTATGCCTCATATCTTCCAGTTGTGCCTTCCTTTCCGTCCCCCAAATAGGTCGGGTTATTCAGTTGCTGTTCGGTGCACCTTTCCGATGTGACACTCGCTCTTGTCTAATAACTGTTTAGATTGTGCGCGTTTCTCACTACCCATGATTGTGTACACTGTAGATATTAAAGTTACTAAAGTGTGTGCTGTAGTTATTTTGGTTGTGTATAATCGTGTATAGTCCTGCGAGAGAACATGTCAAGACTAAACATGCCTCTTCTCACTCTAGCTAATGTGGCCCCTTTTTGTCAAGTGTTGCAGTACTAACAAAGCTTAAGGGGATGTGGGGGGGGACTCAGTACGTTAGGATGTTCTTGTACGTTTTCCTGATGTGTTCTTCGCTTTCTCTGAAGAACGCGTGCAGCTTCGCATTCACTTCTTCACTCTTTTCCATCGCAACTCCGTGAGCAGCGCTGTGTTATCCGGATTGAGTTCCAGTCACGAAAAGAAGTGAAATGTATCAGCATCTGAATTGATGCCCGACATTGGGCTGTCGTGATCCGTGTACGTGACTGTAAATAGAATACGCAGCATGCAGCAACAGTAGCCAAGACTTACTCGTGCACCACATATAGCTCGGAGTTGAGGTGATCTGCTAGCCATACGCTGTTGCGCAACGGAACGCAATCGTCCAACTTTCCACAGAGTACCAGCTTCTTGTACGGCTGAAAGCGTATACGTTTCAGATCGTCTTTCCTACATTTACGTGAAGTGTATTCATCTCAGCCAACCCCCCCCCCACCGTGCAGAAGCAAGGTTTCGCGGCTAACGCGTGCGCTACAATCGTAGCTTACGCACTGAAGTCAAGGGTGTGGTATTTCCGATATCTACTGTGAAAATCCCAAACAGCTCAACTCATAACTGACAATGTATACAAACGCATCACAATCGCATGACCATATGGCGCGTCGTGGTGGTAGCCGTGCTTTCATTTATGCCTACAACGTAGAGCTATCTGCGGGGTACTCGACACGGAAACACGAATCGACCTATGAGATATAATGAACTTCCGTGGACTACAAAGTACAAACCAACCCAAACACAGATACCACGGGAGTCTGAGATGTTTCTTATCCCGCTCGTGTACTACCAGTGATCAGGATTCGCAAGTCCCTCCCACTGTATGCAGGGCGATTGCTGATATTACTGTAGTTGACTATATACAGTTGAACAGGGTGCTTCCTTCACAGGATGCATGGATGTGCCGAACTCCAAGACGTGCAAAATACAGGCACACTCTGTATAACCATAAACTCCAAAGGCTGATCAAAGTCGTGTATCTATATGCACGGAACCCTATAAAAACCCCTTTGACCCAGTCACAATACTGATCTTCATACAAAAAAAAAGATACAACCGGTGACATATATCAGACGACGTATCGACACTTACGTGGAATGGTGGGTCACTACAGCTCCGAACTGCAGCATACACCCGACAACATTTATCCAACTGTCCGCACTGTAGGAATGGTATTCGGTGCAAGTAGTGGGAAAATAAGAAGATGTAAGATTCGTATACTCCGGCAAATTATAACCAGCTAACAAGGTCTCCTCAGTGCATGGTTGCATCATTCAAAACGACTCTCATGTGTACTACAAAGAAGTATAGTCATCAACACAAATGAAAGCTTTGGACAGCGAATATATACAACCGGTAATATATTCTCTGAAAATACTTCGCGTGTCTGTAGATATGCATATACATAATACGACTGGAAATTTACATCGGTGAAAGACATCACTCGAACACTTTGGTACTTTTAGCAATACGTGCGTCACGTAAGAGATGGTATCTTCGCCTGTACGTACGTAATTGTTATCTTCTTCAGATCTATACGTTCACAAGTCGATACGAGATTTTTACCGATCTTTGATTCCTGACGGTATAAATGTCCTCAAATGACTGAACACTTTGCAATGTGTCCATGTGTATAGAAGCATGTACATAACGCATAACTGATAACCTGATTCCACGTCAACGCGCACACTACTTTCCGCAAGCGTCTCCGACTCGCTCGCATGATGATCTGGACTAAATCCACCCAAGCATCGTGCTTGTATATAAATAGTTCTATCCGTATCTACTGCTGAAAAGAATCGTCTACCAACGTCAAAATCACAGTTTTTGCTTTGCAAATTTGTTCATACCACACACACAGGTGCTGAGGTTCTATAGTGATAGAACAGAATGTTGCCTGCTTCGCCACATACAAGAACCCCGATTAACTTGACTTACTCAATGACACGGTGGAGACTATCCAAATGTTCCTGTTCGCAGGAATCCATTGTATCAGACGTGTACAAGAACTGCATTATACTCTTTCTGAGCATGTCTCTGCCCCCTAAAAAGGACACCGATGAGCTGTGTGTTGGAAAGTAAGACGATTGAGCGCTCGAAACCGCTGCTGATATACATACACCAGTCTGTTGCTTCAGTATTTGGTAACCGTTAAAGCATTATTTTTGTCATTGGCAATAAGATCAAAGGGGACACTCGTCAGTCTGCACAACGACCGACTGCACTTACCAGCCAAATAACAATAGAAGTGGCACAGCAGATGTTAGCAATCATTGCACACCTCATTCTGATCATACCCATATCTCACCCACAGGCATTAAGATATAACCTAACTTTCCAGAAGAAAACTTTAGATTGCAACCTTATCGGTCATAGCACAAACTAATAGCTCATACTGGTATATATTGAAATCGATATAGTAACTTACTGCACGAACTTCCGGAAACCAGACGCGTACGGGAGTGTCCTCGCAAAGTCCTCTACGTTGAAACCACCGGAGAAAGTTGCCATTAGTGTGAGAGAAAGCACTCTCTCTGGCACCAGCTTCGCCAGTTCTGTGAAATTGAAGCATAGCATTTTATTTCGATTAGGCGGGGTGGACTGAAACCATTGGGTGGAAAAAAAAGCTGAAGCTAATCTCCACCCTCGCGCATTCATTCTGGCACTGTTATGTTCTTGCTTGTTTCAGTACATGGGCTCTGTAAGTCACCACGTGGTCTTAGAACAGGTATACACGCTAGAATCGCCTGATATACATCCAACCACAAACGCTATTCATAGTCCAGTAAGGTGTTGCAGCTAGGCAACAGATAGCAGCTAGCAATTGGGAGATACAAGTCACGCTACACTACGAACCCGAAGACATTGCACTGAAAAACAGTTGGTTTACGCAATCAACATGTGATCTAGATTAAGCTTATGGAGATTCAGCCCACAACCAAGTGACAACACAAAATTGTTTTTGTCCACTCTTACCTTGTGATATCATGCCTCCCATACTTATACCAGCTATATGTATTGATCTGTGAGTGAATAAAAGATCAAGTATATGAGCGTAGCTCACTACGCCAAGAGCGAGTGATTTGTCCGGGCACTACTCATCAACACTGTTGATTGTTGATCTTGTTCGATACTACCAAACCAAGCTTTCCACAAAACTCCGACTTCCAACATCTGTAGTCATGCACCCACATGCGATTGTACCTTAAGTACACTGCCTTTAACCGTGGCCAAGGTTGCACAAAAAAAAATGGTACACTCTGTCCAGAATAACGATCTATGTGCGAGTTCATAATATATATATATATATAATTGTAAACAGTGCACTCTGCTCAGCATAACGATCATGTGTGCGTATTCATAATGTAGACATATATATATACATATATACATATATACATATCTACATATATATATATATATATATGTGTGTGTGTGTGTGTGTGTGTGTATGTATGTGTGTGTGTGTGTGTGTGTGTGTGTGTGTGTGTGTGTGTGTGTGTGTGTGCATATATATATATATGTTATGTATGTATATATATATATATATATATATATATATATATATATATATATATATATACCGGCGAGTATTAGACTAGCTTTCCAGTTTACAAACAGATGGCAGAATTCACATACCTGGCGTTAGTCCACCCAAGATGATCCAAAAGACATGCCCCATCTTCAGCCATGAGAGAGGTAGTATACCGCTCCAAGGGTGCACTAGATCGCCCCACACCTCTGTTGTCATAGCAACAGACATGATAGCTGTATACAAATGTTCGCAACAGCAATAAGGGTTTGAATGACTCATTTGAAACACAATATTAGTGCTTTATGCGAAGTCAATCGTATGACACAGTCGTACAGAGGGTAAACGATAATAATCACAGTTGCCACTTACGATCTAGAAGGAAAACAAACACAGACCGGGATTTCGAGAAGCAGTTCAACAACTCTAGCTACAGAAAACAGTCACGGCGCTACACGATATTCCGTAAATTTCCCTCCACATAGTGTATGCAGCAGAGGAAGTACATGTATTATTTCATACTTCTGTCCAGCAATAACTATTTTATACTTAATCATTCTTAACGTTATCGTAGTGAATCAACATACTCGTCCTGGAAATGCATCGCTTGCTTCAACCATGCAAGTCCCGAAGTTGCCAATCCCATCACGAATAAGATCTTTTTCGGATTGCTAGGGTCGCCAAATGTTCTGTAGTGAAGGGTCACCTTTCGAAATTCGTCTCGAAAGTACCTGTCACGCACAAGTCCAGTGTATCGGTCAGTATATAGTTGTTAGTAGATTGATTGAGCATTTGCGGCCGTCGCTATGCCTTCAAGTTTGTAATGAATAAACATTTAGTACACGCAGCAAGATCATGACTCTAACCATCATGAATATTACAGATAGGTAAACCATATAAAATATTCAATCGTGCGCCCCACAAGAATAAACCCAATAAGAAGTAATCGTGCTCATAGTAGGTTGACAACAGCTGTCGTACAAATCAAAGCCAACACATACACAACTTTACTCGTAATAGCAATACGCATTATGATCGATACATACCTGCTTTGTCCGTTATTCAACACCCATGTGGAAATGGTGCACAGCCTAGCAGGTGACGATAAGGTGTGACGAAGCTCGTTATTAGCCTTCTTCGCAATCTGCATCCCTGCATCGGATACTCTCGACTTCACACTTTTCTGGTCTGTACTCGGATCTGCACATCCCAGATCAACGCCACTGGCGTATGTTGTCATGGCAACCTTTGTGTCTTCAGGCTCTATTTCTCTACCAATGAGACGGTCGGTCGACTTCGGCGGAATTACATAAGTGAGGTCATCAGCCGAGCTGCCAAACGAATCCTGCGCATGGAAGCCGACGCTGCCAGCAACCGACATCACAATGTCTTCGTGAGGTCGTACATCCCCAAACTTCTTGCTGAGCCCCATTTTTTTGTTCTTGTTCGAGGGAATAACAGCATGATCTAGGAATTGAATATGCGCTCGTTCGCGTGATCGCACCGTTGAATCGGTTTGTGCGAGTGCTCTGAGACTACCATCATTCCGCTTGGAGTCTCTATTGGTGCGATAAGGCGAAGAGAGAGGATCTTGTTAGATTTGTAGCAAATCCTACAAATAGTGAATAAAAGAAGAACAGATGGTACAAATGCACTGGGAACGCTTTTAGCAGAAATTGATATATACTTGGGTGATAGCATTGTTGCCAGCTGCACTTTGGGATCGAATGAACGGGACATCTTATCGGCCGCCCGCATAGAGGCTTCGCTTTGAACCCTGAGCATTGGTGACTGTGTATGTAGTAGGTGGTTAACAATTGTGAGACTTGCTGTTTTTGTCGTCAATCTTTTCGTCGTCAATCTTCAAGAAAGTGTGGCAAAAATCTACTCAGAAATCTAGTCAGGTAGAACATTCATATGCATCCCACACCTTCAGGAGATCCTCCATACTTAAGTTCTCAACGTATTGTAGCAGTGAGAGGACTGATTGTACTTGCGTATTCTATCAGAGAGGAAGGCTATATGTATCACAGTGCGTGAAATATCGATGTTTTTATGTATCAGAGTGCGTACTAAATATGTATTGGACAAAAAATACAGTTGCGGACTGGTATTTTTATTTATAAAATGTAGAATCAGCTGATTTTTTTCTATATATTTACAATATTCAAGCACTTTTTTCCTCTTCTACCGAAATATCAATATATCACTCTAAAAAAAAAGCCGGAAGCCCTCTTTTGAGTAGTAGCCCAATACTGTTATTGGTTCTAAACAAAAATGACCAATGCCTACCTCTAAACTAAAAAACCCATATTAGGTTTGTGTTATTTGACTTATTTCAGATTTGTGTAGTTACTATTTTTAACCAAAAAAAACAAAAAGCGACAGTGTCCAACTGCTACATACAGGTAAAAGTTGAACGTAAACCCAAAAGCTATTTTTTAAAATCGAAACATTTTATCCGCTATGTATTGGATATAATCTAAAAAGGATGAATTTTAAAAATCTGCACCTGACAAGTTGTCCGTTCGTAGGAGAATCCGGGCCGAATCCTAAACACTACCTTGGCAACGATGTCCTGGGCTCCTGCTGGGTCAGGTGCTCGTCCCTATTTTTTAAAACATATAAATTTCTTCTTCTATATGAAATATACTCGCTTGGTTATGTTCCGAAGACTCGATAGTCTATGGTAAATATACTGATGTTGTGTAGACTATAGAGGACTAGAGGCTCTCTCTCTCTCTCTCTCTCTCTCTCTCTCTCTCTCTCTTTCTCTCTAAACTCTATCGCTCTGAGAGAGTGTGTGCAATAAATCAATGGTGTAGAGTACAGTCAGGTTTATTAACAATAAAACTTTTAGAGCCTAAATTGAAACTGTACAGACTCTACTAGAGAGACTCTCTGATTGTGAGAAGTAGATGCAGGTGTAACGCTCCTAGAGCGTCTCATAGCGGTAGCGGGAAGCCCCGGCCATATGTACATGCCATCTGCATATAAGATCACCTACATCGAGAATTAAGCGAGTTTTTGCCGCACTATTACTACTTTAGATTTCCTGTTTTATAAACAGGGAATCTAGTCTGATCGCCTGGGATAGATGATGCATGTAAACATGTGCATTCACTTGCCATATGGAAACACTTGTGCCTGCACGACGAGGTGTATGTTGGGGCACGCAATTACATACTGAGTTGCAATTAGACTCAAGTTGACATTGTGTCGAGCTACAATGTAAAAATATTGTTGTCTTCCATATCAAAATTATAAACCTTCATCACCTTGATTGTTTTAGTCAGCACTTGGCGGAGTATAAGCTCGAAACTTCTCCGCCAGCTATGCTTCACGTCACATGCAAAGGCCTCATCTGGAGCTGGAGAGAAGTGCGTGGTTGCTTTTTGCACGAAAAACAATGCGGAATTGATAGTTTGATTGGTTCAATGTATGCGTACATTACATAGCATGCATATCATGCGCCTACAGGCTCAACTGATTCCACTCTATGCACTGGAGCCCGTCTACCAGTACCATTCTTCTGATGCTACATAAGCGATTGTCTCATTGTTAGTACTTTATACGTAATACAAGTGTGTGCAGGCTGATATTAGGTTACTCAGTTGAATACATTTGAAATCTTACGCAACTGGGATAAAAGCACATAAACACGGCTGTCTAAACTTGCGCACTGTTTGCGGTACTCGCAGTTCAAGTGGATCAAACGGTTATGACCGTGTCAATTGCCCAATTGTATGGTCAAAAGACGAATATAAGCAATCAGTCACATAATGCTTGCATCCATTCTATGGAAGTAGGAAAGCAAACAATGGAGCGATATTAGTATTACATGCGCTACAGCCCAGGTCCAGATGTGGACTTTGGTTCGATTGTTTAGCGCTCCTTTACATTGATTCGTAGTGTTATACTAGAATATTTACATATAGCTGACAACAAAATAAGTCACATTGCCATCGATCAAGCATGGGCTATATAATACCGAGGGATCACTCAGACTGTGCGAACGGCAAGGGCTCAAACTGTGCTAACGGCAAGGCTAGCCAATTACTAAATAAACAATAAAGTACTCCATGTTGATATACTATTCAAATCCAAGCCTGGACGATGCGGTCCTCTTGCTTCGAAGTGTTCAAACCATATTATCCCTGTCGTATATTGCTAGTATGGTATCAGCAATTAGTAGGTAAGAGTGCTGGAATGAACTACCAAGTCCAAAGCTATATAGAATGAATGCGTGAGACGCATTTAAGATCGTAGCTGCCTACTTGGAAAAAGTAAACTTATTCCCAACTTCTCACTCCTACTTCGGCTTGCAAAAGTTCGTCAGAAGTTCCTAATCGACGTCTCTACTGCCATGTTTCGTATCAATAATCCTTCATCCTGCACACCACATCAATGCATCTGTGTCGTAACATACACAGGCGAGCAACAAAAAGCAGTATCTATTTGATTTTATTTCAACGATGCAAAGGTATCGCTATATTCTTGTTTACAAATATTATTCCATATATAAATATATATATATATATTAAATGGTGATGTGGAGCCATTGCCGATTGCATTACTGAATACGCTTAATGAGCTACCTGAAGTATGTGCCGTTTACCTTGGCTTAGTCACACCACGTGCTCGGAACATGTGTTCGGATACCTCGGTCTGTCGCCAACAAGACTTACTTGCCTCCGAGAAACTATGCTGTAATCGGTATGGATAAAAAGCACGCCCTGTGCCTTCCTACCAAGCAATATGTATTAGCTCGTGGTTTACGGGAACGCTCTGCCTCCGTTGCTCCAACACAATTAACTAGATACCTATCAAAGCAACGACTGGTCTCAGGTATACATGCCGCTTCCCAGGCGCCAGGTGCCAGCAGGTTTTTCGCCTGGACAACTTTGCTTGCCCAAACCTGAATTATACGCTAATAGCTGCCAATCATCAGCCGAGGCCTCCCATGAACCCTCCACCAGTACCACCTTGTCTATTCTGTTGCTGTTGCTGCATCATCTGCTGTTGTCGCAGCATCATCAATTGCTGTTGTTGTTGCGGCGTGGGCCCGTTGGCACCGCCCAATCCACCACCTCCACTTGCATCCATGTTCGGCATTTGTTGTGGCTGTTGTTGATGCTGCTGCTGATATCCCTGTTGTTGCTGGTACATCTGTTGATTGTTGCGTAGCTGTTGTTGTTGATGCTGCTGCTGCTGTTGTAGCATCATCAGCTGCTCAGGCGTCGGACCAGCGCCACTAGTCCCTCCTCCCCCAGCATTGTTGTTCTGTTGCGTCATGGCGAACATTTGTTGCTGCAGCAGCTGCTGCTTTTGTTGTTGAGCCTGCTGCTGCCTCTGGTGATGCTGTTGTAGCATCAACTGTTGTTGTAAATTGCCCTGCCCGTCTCCTTGGTTCAGCCCCCCACCTTGCTGCATAGCTTGCTGCTGTTGTTGTTGGCTAAACATCATTTGCTGCTGCTGTTGTTGCTGTTGTTGTTGTTGTTGTTGTGCCCTCTGTGCAGCAAGTGCCTGTGCTTGCTGTAACTGACCAGCTTGACCTTGACCTTGACCTTGGCCTTGGCCTTGGCCCTGACCTTGGCCCTGACCCTGACCCTGACCCTGACCCTGACCCTGACTCTGCTGTGCCTGCAGCATAGAGCTCCTCACAATCTCCTGCAGCTGGTGACTTTGCAAGTGTCCCATGTGCACTTGATCTTGCAAATCGCTCAGCGTGAAATTTCGGTCACCGATCTTTATGGTGCCTCCAGCCAGCAATCCGGCACCTCCAGTCCCGCCCTCCATGTTCGCGCCCACATTCATGCCTGCACCGCCTCCACCCATATTCCCAGCACCGGGGGTGTTGGGATTCAGCACTGCCCCCGGTGTCTGTGGATGCATCATTGGTGTCTGTGGGTTGTTGTTGTTGTTGTTGTTGTTGTTGTTGTTGTTGTTAATCATGGGGCTCTGCGGTGGCGGCCCACCAGCATTCAATCCAGGTCCTCCCTGGGTTCCTAAATGACCTATACCCAGTCCCCCCGGCCCTCCGCCGTTTCCGCCTGCACCTGTAGGACCGGCACCCCCAGCAGCCATGCCTATGTTCGCACCTGCCCCAGATGCTGCACCCGCTCCTCCCAGCGGGGACGGGCGAGACGTGAACCTCTGCAGTATGCGTTGAATCTCAGTCGGGTCTTCTCGGACACGTGACATTTGCTCGGCAATCTGTGCCCGCGCGAAGGGGTCTTGCATAAGCTCCTGCAGCCTGTGGCGCTGTTCGGGTGTGAGTTGTACGGACTGCAACGCACTCGAGTTGCGGCCTGTGGCTGCCGGTTGTGGCTGACCCTCGGACTGATTGCCCTGTCCTATTGTCCCGTTATTTGGACCATTTGGACCCGGCGTCCCAACGCCACCAACGTTGCCTGCTGCGTTCTGCTGCATCAGCATCTGGTGCTGCTGCGACATTCTTTGCTGCTGAGCCTGAGCCTGAGCCTGAGCCTGAGCCTGAGCCTGAGCCTGAGCCTGAGCCTGAGCCTGAGCCTGAGCCTGAGCCTGAGCCTGAGCCTGAGCCTGAGCCTGAGCCTGAGCCTGAGCCTGAGCCTGAGCCTGAGCCTGAGCCTGAGCCTGAGCCTGAGCCTGAGCCTGAGCCTGAGCCTGAGCCTGAGCCTGAGCCTGGGCCTGGGCCTGGGCCTGAGCCTGGGCCTGGGCCTGAGCAGCTTGAGCAGCCTGAGCTTGGGCCTGAGCTTGGGCCTGAGCTTGAGCCTGAGCCTGGGCTTGAGCTTGAGCTTGAGCTTGAGCTTGAGCCTGAGCCTGAGCCTGAGCCTGAGCCTGAGCCTGAGCCTGAGCCTGAGCTTGTGCCTGAGCTTGTGCATGTGCCTGTTGTTGTTGCAAACCGGTCATGCCCATGGACGGGGTTCCTGGCTGGCCTTGCCCTCCTTGTTGGGTAATAGGTATCTGCGGGCTTGGCGGTACACTGCCACTTATAGACCCGCCCATATTCCCTTGTTGGGCCCTCCAGGCTTTCTGCAACAGCGCCTTCTGCGAATCCGAGAGGTTGTTGAGATCCAGCCCTTTCCGCTGTGCCAGCATCCTCAGCTGCTGCGAGAACTCGTTGTGTCCCAGATTGCCGACATTCGGACCGGCGTTGCCCGTGGACGTCTTCTGCGAGAAAGACGAATGGCTAGCAGTCCGTTCTAGACCAATAGCCGAACTGGCGCCTCCATGCCCACCAATAGGGCCTGCCATCATGCCCCCGGCATTGGGGGTATTACCAACGCCCATGTTATTCGGACCCACCACTGGGCTCATAGCCGACATCTGCGACGGCCTCGGGCCCAAGCCCTGGTGTGTACCCAGGTTACCCCCAATATTGCCCTGGTTCAGTGATCCCGCTGGCGTACCCGGGACATTGGCAGGAGTCATTGGAGTCATGCCGGTCTGTGAGGGCCTTCCCCCGACAGCCGCGTACGTGTTGCCGCCAGCCCCAGGCGTGTGG